>CABFOQ010021551.1:0-11513 GCA_900660455.1 Gephyroberyx darwinii
ATAATGATGTGGTTAAGATGTTCCATACGCATTTCTCAAGAATTGCTGAGGTGGGGTGGGCGAGTGGGGGACCGAGTTGTCACCTTTATAACTATAGAAACCCTTGGCTTCTTTCTGGGGCGAGGCAGGGATGATGGTTCCAACGATGTAGTTGGCGAACGACACCATGATGACCAGAAAGAACAGGATCTGGGCCTGGGGGAGACACACACATTCACACACACATGTAAACATATGCATGCAGATGCTTACATTTACATGCACCAGTGCTGTGTAACAGGATGCACTCAAAGGGGCTCAGTACCATGGAGACAACACACCAAGAAACACACTTAAAACATGACACAAACAATGCCCTTGATTCTACAGTATAGGCTACACTGTGCTTTTCATCAGTTACACAGTGAAAGGTATACATCAGATCAGCATTTGATAATCCATGGATCTGGACCTATAGGGCATCACATGACAGGAAACAAGGACAAGAGAGTACATTTATCACTTATTGGACATAACCCATCATGCCATTTTGCCATGGTTCCGTGTGATCAGTTGAGCTAACCTTTGACTCCCACTCCATACCAGCCAATGAGATGGCTAGTAAGCATGTGACGGTAATGACACCAATGATGCGGATGTCGTTGATTTGGTCCACTATGGCAGCTCCATTGTCCTGAGGAAGAAAGATGAAAGGCATCTTAATTTTGATAAGAGTATCAGGGAATACCCATTAAAGCACATGCACCAGCAATACAATTGACAGTAAGCTGTCTACTAGCGTTCGATCAATATGGGTTTTTGAAGGCCGTTAGACAAGCATGTCAGACATGTATTGCGGTGCCCATTGAGTGATTTAAAAACCAGTAAGAGGATTTTAAAATCAATCCTAAAACTAACAGGTAACCTGCAGCTGAAGCTTTCTTAAAGACCAGACAGGGGAGAATTGCAGTAGTCAAGTCTACTGGTGATAAAACCATTCATCAGTCTTTCTGTATCATCTTTGCAGAGAAACAGCTGAACCTTAGCAATATGCCTTAAGCGATAAAAAGCTGTTCGGGTGACATAGTTGATGTGGGCTTTAAAAATTGAAAGCAGGGTCAAAAAACATTACATTACATTACAGTCATTTAGCAGACGCTTTTATCCAAAGCCACTTACAATAAGTGCATTCAACATAGGTAGGCAAGAGAACTACTAGTCATCAGAAATCTTAAGTGCATCCCCTTGCTGAACGAGCATCTGGGAAATCCCAAAGAGCGTCTTCTTTTCTTTTCTATCTATGGGTTGTAGAAGCACTGAGATCAAAACAAGCAAATCCTCTATCTAATTCACTGTCAGTCTCATACATATGCACACACACACACACACACACACACACACACACACCGTCCTACTCACATGCATGAGGGCTTGAACAGTCTCAGCAAAGCCCACGGTGTGCATGGCTACAGCTGCAGCATTGGCAAAGGCAAAGATAAGACCAATGGACCCACCCAGCTCTGGACCAAGGCTACGACTGATCAGGAAATAAGTCCCACCTGAGGACAAGAGACAAGGTGTGTGTGTGTGTGTGTGTGTGTGCGTGTGTGTGTGTGTGTGTGTGGACAGGCAGTGAGAGAGACACAGAGAAAGACAGTCAATGAGGAAGTTTGATTTTGCAACATACATGTGTAGATATGTTTGTAGTCTATATTCTATAGCAGGTTTTCCCCTCCCCGACCCTGAAGACCATACTGGTCGACACTCCCATTTTATCCTGGATTCTCCCTTACTGTAACACTCGAAAGTCCAGTGAATTTGGGAGGTCTGAGAGAAGGTCAGCAAGCTGTTAAAAAATAATTTGAATTACTATTTTCTTGCATGATTTGAGATATTTCAATTATAAAATGCAACCATTTTGGCCTTTCTAATGTTAACTCTCTCACATTTGGCTGCCATGATGTCATTACTTAGGGTAACTAGGCAATTCTATGCAATTCACATTCATAGTTAATTGCAGTTTGTGTACAACACATCATGCTCTTTTATCAAACTAAAGGAGCAATATGGGCTACAGAAATATATGGAAAAATTGCTGAGTAAATAATGGTCTTTCCTGGTGGTAATTTAGGCAAGGGACTGAGCTGTAATATACAGGAGAAAGTTGTATTCATTGAAAATGAGAGCAATTACTTTTCATGGAAAATGCATCATGCCATCATGGATAAGATGCCTTTTATACAGCTATGACTAGCTGGATTATAGACTAGAGTGACAACCACGTCCTACAACTACAGGTTTTATAGGAGTTGCTCCAGTCTTGTAGTATTTAACCTCCAAATCCACAAGCTTTATGTTCAGTAGTTGACATGTAGAAAGTATCAAAATAGAATCAATGAGAGCATCTATTGACAATGCAGTACTATTATTTTGAAATCACCGAAACGATTGGCAGCCTCTGGGACAGGAAGCAACTGGGCTTATGGGAAATGTAGTTAATTTTTGAGAACCACTGAGGTGAGCTAGAGGCTACCAATCGTCTCGACCATGATCTCATTTGTTTACAGTCATTATACCAAGGTACCACAATTAATTTGTCAATGATAGAGTGATGTTAAAAATGCAACATCAAGCGCCTTTAATTTTTTTATCTTTCACAGATCACCAAAGTGATCTGTGAAACAAGTGTTTCTGTGTGTGCATGTAGGACAGTAAATGCATTTGTTTTGAATCCAAATGAGCTGGTGCGTGTATTATTGCGTGTACAGACCTCCTTTGACCTTGCCATTTGTAGCGATGGCTGAGGTAGAGAGACCAGTGATCCCAGTTATACAAGAGGACAGGAGGATAATCACCCAGGTCAGACCTGACAGAGAGATACAGCATTTATAATGGAGCCCAGCAGACATGTCAGGCTAGCAATGACAGATCCTTCACGTGAAAAGTAAATAACTTTAAGTGGACGTACCTATGCCAGCTTGAGCAGTGATCCAGGGCAGCCTCAGGTACAAGATCACCCCCCAGATATTCAACATGCAGCGGATCTACACACACAGAAGGACAGCATTACTGACTGGAAATTACCAAAACACAAGCTCTAATGTAAGCCAGCAAGCATTTGACAGACAGCAACGTGCTGTAGGTAGTGTCAACCCAAACAAGGACAAAGTGTTATCAATATGATATTCTGGCTCAGTAAAAAATCCTATTAAAATAGCTGTGGAAACTGTTTTGAATATGAACTGTTTTGAATTGTTTTGAGAGATATTTAGGTCCCGATTTCACAAAATGATATGATGATGATGGTAGCAGCTATGGACGCATGTTGTCTCGTTAGTGCATGCATGCTTTATCGAAATCTATTCAATGTCAAAATGTTTGTCAGGAACTTTTGCTTTTTCCTTTTGCTATTTATGTGGAGCAGCTATGTAGAAATCTAGTTTGGATGTAATAGAGGGTGTGAGGGAGCAGGTATGACATCATCAAGTGGGCTCCTCCCATCTGCTACGTCCACACAAAGCCGGGTAAATTTGAAAATGCATACATATCTCTCCGTTTTGGCCTCCCATCCACACTAGGGCGGTGTTTTTACCCCCCAAAACGGAGCTTTTCGAAAACGCTCTGCCAAGTGGATACATTTGAAAACGCCGGCCCCCCGTTGTAGTGTGGACGGCGAAAACAGAGACTTTCTAAAATGATGACGTTTCACTGCTTGACTGTCACTTGAGTGGCATGCACATGCCCATGGAAAGAGGTATGCGTTTTTGGTGGATCTAGTGTGGATGGTGAGCTTTTCGAAAACGCTACACCCGAAAATGCCATTTTCAAATTTAAACGGCTTAGTGTGGACGTACAGTTTCTTTGGTTGAATTAGACCCACAATACCTGCAGAAGGATCAACAGGAAGTTCTGGCTGATACTGTATATCAGGCCAATAGTGGCCTTTCACAAAATATCAGATAGCGGCCAGTCAGTGTCATTTACTGCCAATATAATGGAGGTTCCTCCCTGACCACAGTCAAGTCAAGTTTCTTTGTATAGATCTAATTGCTTACAGTCTTACAGAGCTTCACAAACGCTAACATTATTTAACAAAAAATTAACACAATTGAATGAAAACAAAATTGACAACAGAAACGACAACCCCCTGACCTTAGACCCTCAATGAGAACAAAAACCTTATAGAGCTGAAACGTCACTGCCCACTTTTCTAGCGGCCCTGGTTCTGGAAGTAAATTTCCCATTCAGACATTTCAATTTCTTAAAGAGCTGCTAACCCTTAAAGAATTTCATTATTCTGGGATTCAATTGTGTGTTTTAGTGACCCACGATGGTCTAACTACTGTTTCAGAGGCTTTTCCACCCCAACAAGACCAGAATTCTGGGGGAAAACATGGGATCCTTCTAACATTTTGGCATGAAAATGGTTGAATTTAAAGATCATTGATACAAAATAATGGTCACCTACAGCTTCAATATAAAAACATCAGTGTTGGCCTTCGAAAAGCCATATCAGTCAAAACTCTACTGACCATAACTCCCTGTACCCAGCCGAAGCGTGTAGGTTCTGGCGGTGGCTCCTTCTCCTCCTCCTCTTCCTCAGAGCTTTCTCCTCCTGCTGGCCATCTAGCAGCTGTCTCCTCATACAAGGGAGGCGGACTGGGGTCCTCCTAAAAGATGGAGACGAGGATTCTTTTAGTGTCTAAAAGAGAGTAGGAGTGCCTTTCTTGGACCAAATTCTTCCCATGGTTCAATTCTGCCTTGAGATTCTGCTGGAATACTATGAAAATCAACAGAATTTCATAGTATTGAATTTTCATAAATAATAATAATAATATAAAAAACAATAATACTAACAAGAACAATAACACTAACAACAACAATAATAATAATAATAATAATAATAATAATAATGATGATAATAATAATAAATAATATACAATTGCATTTCAACATTTTAAGGGCTCAGTGGTCATGAAAGTAATACAACACAAATGACCATTCAAACTTTGAACCAAAATTGCAGTGGCCTGGATATGCCATGACGGTGGTACTACATTTGTGTCTCATTCAATTGCACCATAAAAGGTACATAATTTCTAAGCATCTGTGGTCTAAAATCATTTTTGTTTTTAGTGACTGTAACAAATAGTATCCAATTACCCAATCAAATAAGTGCAATTCTTTCACTGCTTGGTGAGCTATTTCACAATTTGAAGAAACCTAGCTGATATAGGATATATGTCCATCCTAAAAGTACTACCTCAGTGCTGAGATATCAGAGAGTCAATGGAGACTAACAAAATAAAATTGTCTTTCATTCAGACTCTTGAAGACTTTGGAAGCACAAGAGCTAATCATTTCATATAATTTTTTTCTAAAATAGTTTAAGCGCTGATTTTGCCCCAAACTCTGAAACCCACGGTTTAAGAGATCGCTCACCTCGGGGTTGGCATGCAGCTGAAACAGGGAGGGTCTGAAGCGCTTCCGTCTGTGCCACACCTCCGTGTTGGCATAGAAATCATAGTGCGGCGGGGCATCCAGAGTCTCGTAGCCCACTAGGCCGTCAGCTCCACGGGATGCCGCGGTCCTCCCATCACCAGAGTGATGATAATAACCGGGGTCATCAAACCCTCCCAATACTGGCTTCCCATTGGTTACTGATAGGGGATGTTGTGGTCTTAAGGTAGCCAGGTGAATACCCTCGCCGGCTACCGGTAGCTCCATTCAGTAAAGTAAATTAAGAGTATATCTAGGCTTTGTGCTTTTCAGTTGGTTGGTCAGACAGTGAATGAAGGAAATCTTTTTGTGAAGGGTGGTTTTATATATGACCAAAGCAGGAAGAGCCCTAGGCAATGTAAGATGGGTAATAAGTGAATGATCAAACTAGACTTATTACAGGAATTATGAAGAATGAATTGGTCACTTTTACATTGCAAGGTGGAGCCGGACCCATACTGTGCTGGCCCAGGTAAATACAGGGGAGGCTGTGGCTCAGGAGGTTGAGCGGGTCGGCCTCCTTTCAGAAGATCGGTGGTTCGATCCCCAGCTCCTCCAGTCTGCATGCCGAAGTGTCCTTGGGCAAGATACAGAACCCCAAATTGCCCCTGAAGCTGCGTCTTCAGTGTGTGAATGCGTATGAATGGTTAGTCTCCCCTTATGTGCAGGTTGGTACCTTACATGGTAGCCCCTGCCATCAGTGTATGAAAGGGGTGAATGAGAATGTATTGTAAAGCGCTTTGAGTGGTCAGAAAGACTAGAATGTCACCTTTTCTGTTCCAAAAGATCAAATCAAATTATGTTAACTAGACAGAACTGTATTATGTTGTTTTTTTTTGCATTGTTGGGAGAAAAGTACACAGTTCAGTTCAGTTTGGTTGAGTTTGGCGAGGCGGTGTAAAGATGCCTTGTGCTTTCTATTTAGGCTACGTATGTAGAATCAGTGACTATTAATGTCCCGAAGGGTTTTTTCCAGTTAATATGCAGGTTGTAAACAGCTTCATTACACACACAGAGCGATCTGAGAGAGCGATAACCTTGAGTGAGACAACACAAGGACAACGCTGTGTTGCTGTAAATCATGGGATTGGGTTTAACTGCTCCTCTACATCGGCAAGAAATTGATTTTTTTCGGCTTTAAACTTCCTAAGCTTCTTAAATGCATAGAAGAAGCTGTTTTGACTGTTCTATCTGAAGTCTAGCTTATAGATCGTTTGATCAAGGCTCCTAGACGCTGGAACGAGCTGCCTTGGGAAATACAATTAGCACACTCTGAATTTTCTTTAAAGACACAATAAAAACTATTTTTTTATATAAACGTGCATCTTGCATTCAACTAAGCAAACATTTGTATGTCTAATAGATGCTGATACAACGGCCTGCACCAACATTGAATATGATTTTTTTTACCAGACACTTTTTATGCACCATGGCACTGCTTTCATTTTCTGTCTGGCTTGAAGTAGATGTGATCAGGAACATGTCAAGGTTGGTTGAGGTTTAGGCAGGCCACTTTCTCCCCACTGTGATGGCACAGTCAGCTAGAGGTCAACTTCAACCTCCAGACCCCACTTGTGACACCATGTTATGTTTCTATGTTGAGGTACACAGGGCCATAGATGAGGAGACCAGGAGGGCTGTCTTGTGCCTTGCCTTTTATTCAGCAGCAACCACTACACAGCCACCACCCTGCTGGTTTTCATTCCAGCCCCCTAAAATGGGACTGCTTAGGCCCGGGACACCAGCTGAATGCAGTGAACTACCTTATAGGATAGAAAACCTGCAGTACTCTAGGTCCTAAGGACCAGGATTAAGAACCATTGCTCTACTATAGACTTACCACCCATATAAGTCAGAGCTCACGCGAAGCTGCATATACTACACTGACCTCCTGAGTCCTCTGTACAGTAACGTCTCTGCATGATCATTGGTATATGCAGTATGCAGTATGCAGATCCACGCAGATGACTGCTGCACCCATGTTCTGTCCTGCACATTCTTTAAAGGTTTTATTTGCTCAACACATTCAAAAGAAATGTAATGACTTGGAAAACTCTGCACCTCAGGCGATACAAGCTGTGCATTCAGCCGAGACCACGGTTTACACAATAATTTACAATAGTGCTTAACCAACACACACACACACACACACACACACACAACAGATGATGTTCATTTCAACACAGCTTGGTGCGTGAATACACACACCGATACAAATACACACATACACACATACACACACACACACACACACACACACACACACACACACACACACAGTTCTAGCCCACACAGCAGATTAAACAGGGAGGGACCAAGGTCACTGTTACTCTTCTGTTACTGCTGAGCCATGATTAAACTAAACACGATATGAGTTGTCCCCAAACTGCGTTCATAAATGTGTTGAGATTAAAGACTAAATCTGAAGCACGTGCAATAATGTTGACTCTCACGTTGTTCTTGATCTGTTATTAACTCACATTTATTTACCACACATGTGATTAACCTGCCATGAGAACAACAGTGTGATGAGGATGATGAATTACTTTACAATACCACCGTTTTCTTGTTAGCAGAAGAAAAAGAAGTTGTGCAGAAATTAAGTTGTGGCCACCAGAGTATGCTGTTTGTCCAGATGAGCTGTGAGCCTCCAACATGCCACATCAGCAGTTGTAGGAAGTCAACTACAGGACTGAATGAGAGTGGATTCAAAACCTCAGTTATGCTTTCTGCTAGGCTCGTTGGTCTAGGGGTATGATTCTCGCTTAGGGTGCGAGAGGTCCCGGGACGAGCCCGCCTCCCTTTTACCCCTGGGGAGTCACAGAAACCCTTTTTATATAACCAACATGTTATCCAGATGACTTTTTGTTTCTCACGCTGCCTTATTTCAAAATAAAACCCTGTACACCCTGTATGTAACTGCATTGTACAACGCTGAGTAAATCGTTTAGAATCTATAGCAGTGTCCAAAATGTACCTTTATGCTCACCTGCCAAGGGGTGGTACACTAAAACACACACTGACATACTGTAATACAAAGCTTGATGTATTTCATTGTGTCCTTTTTTAGAGTGAGGGAGGTTGAGGAGAAAAATGCCATTCATGTGGCACAGCTAGAGTCAGGGGTGAGATGCAAGTGGAATTGGGCCTGTCTAAATCTGTGCAGGGAGTCCAGCATAGACAAAAATTGACAAAGCAGAGCATGCAAAATGCAGACACTTGGTGTGAAGCACCTTGGATCTTTTGAAATATTGAGTCACCTCTTACACTCTGGAGAGGTTTCTGGTGTGGTTCTTCCAAGATAACAACATCCCGTGGTGCAGCCTGGTGAGCATGATGATGGATTCCTGCAGCCTCATGCAAGCCAGCTACATGGGTTCAAAAGTGCAGAAAAACCATTGACCGACCCTACCCTACTTGATGTTGACGGTGGTTCCTGCCGTCATATGCACAATGCAGGTTTTGAAGGTTCAAGGCTACATGGCCTCTACTATGGCTACATGGACATGGAAGACAAGCCTTCTGCAAGAACCCCCTGAATGTGTGGTATAGACTGAAACCATTACCTCAGACCTCTCCAGGTCAACCTTGAGACCTTTGGATGTCATGTGAGGTGTTTTTTCAATGGCTCATGATAGATAGAAAAGTAACTGGCAGAATACAACAAAATGTCTTAATAGCATTGACTATGTTGGAAAACATTTTGAAGTGCAGGTATAGGTAATAATCGCCTTGTTAAATCAATCAGATAGTTATATATGTATTTGATTAGAAATGCCTGGTTCAGCTCTGTTATGCTCCATTAACAATGTCTTGAGAAGTCCGCTAGGGGGAGCACACAGCGCACTTTCTTCATTCAATACACAAGCAAGGAAGGTCCTGGTGTGAATGATTTCAATTTTAGGTATGAATCTTTACAAAATGCTATCATACTTGTGAATGTTTAGTTATGCACTCGGTAGCAAAAACGTGATGGGGTTTGTTGGTTTTTCGTTTGAGTATACAGTATGTGTAAATTTGCCGAGCAAAAAGCTAGCTAATGCTAGCGCATGCATTGTGTTTTTCATAGTTGATAAATAAATAAATAAATGTTTGAATTATTTACTGTATGTTGAGAGATTTAAAATGGAAACATTGTGTTTGTTGCCAAATGTTGAACTGGAGCACAAGCAGTTTATATTATTATTTCATATTTTATGGGTACATTTGGATAGAAGACCGAAAGTTCCTTCAATTTCTAATTATTTCATAAATTATTGTATTATCAGCATAAAATCCCAGGGTTTCAATAATCCAGAACAGTAAAGGGCTACTGTTATAAGGCACTTGGGGCAGAGCTGTTTCAAGTGGTGTGACATAGAGCCTAGCCCTGATACAGGACCCTATGAGAATCTTTTATCATTTGGCTGTTTACTTCTCATTTCCATTGTAATGAAATCCAAAATGGCTGACTCTTCTTCGGCACTTTGCGTGCATGCTGCTTATTGCGCAGACGCAATTTGCCGTCTGTCTGCCATCTTGGATTTCATTACAATGGAAAATTTGGAGTATGCCTGTCTTTAACAAAGTATAAAAGTTTATTTATGCATAGGAGATGGAGCGCTACCCACCGCCCCGCAAGTAGATAAGTGAAGGATTATGGACATCTGGTTAGGTCAGTGGAATTCGACGTATTGGTTTCGTTATCGGGCTTGCTGACTTTCGTACAGTAAAAAGTCAATGGAGCAGGACAGGACCCTATGGGAGAAGTGAACAGCCAAATGATAAAAGATTCTCATAGGGTCCTGTATCAGGGTTACATAGAGCCCTGCCTAGGACATTAGTTTGGTATGTTAAATGCGTCCTTCAATTCAGGCCTGAGCCCCCCAAAGTAACCCACCCTTTACTTTGTGGGGTGAGGTAACTTTGTTGTGCGCTCAGCACAATTGATGAATTCACTGATTTCTTCCAACCCACTTCCGGGTTCAATAGAGCAATAGCTCTTTTTTTGCAATCCAAATAGCCTTTGGGGCTACAGTGATATTTTTCTTTTTACAATATTTTGTATTTCCATTATGGCTTTGGGTGGGCTGGATTTGCATAGATGCCTTGCCGTCCAAATGTATAATTTCCCTTTTAAAAAATAGAGCTTGTGTATGTGGGGCATAAACCTTACAGTTATGATGTCAATAAATAAATAAAACAATTAAGGTATTTCAGTCTGGAATGAGCATGATGTTAAATAAAAGCCTAATTCACTACACTAATACACTAATTTAGTACATGTTAACAATCAAGGGGGCAAACTCATGTAAACAAGCAGTAATTAAGATCAGTATATATGAACGAATAGTGGCACTAGAATGCACTGAAAATGCACTAGAGGCCACCAAAATTGGGCTGCAAAGGTTTTCTCCGCATGCGTCCGGACCCCCCTAGCTGGCTACTAAATATCCTTGTGAAAAGCACTGTGTCTTGTGTTCTAAAATTAATGTGTTATAATTAGATTGATCGCTGTCTCCAGTAATGTACATCTGCCCCGTGCTGTTTTCTGTAACATGTTGTACATTATAAATGACACCTTACAGTTATGTTTTCTATTTACTTTAATTTATGTGCCTCTTTAAAGATGGAGAACCCTCTTTACCGTAGGAACCCGAGGGGGGAGCTGGTGATTAAGGCCTCCCTAGAGGGCCAAGATGCCAGATGAGGTGGAAGTTGAAGCTTGGGCCCGTGTTTTTTGTGGGAGCAGCTGGTGGTCTCAGTTGGCCTCGACATCTGGCACCTGATGCGCCACTTTGTGGCGGCCGTCACGTCAGAGAGCCACTGTACCTTCATGCGGCATTTGTCTCACTGCACCTTTGCAGTAGACGCCGGAGATGCTCGCCATCTTGTTGAAGAAAAGCGGTCCAAGCTGGAGGGGAAGCATGGGATGGTCGGCCTTACCGACGCTGAGGTGAGGATCACCAAGGAGTGGACAAAGCACTGTCGTCGAAGCACGCATGGAGCTGCGGAGACAGAGCAGCTTGTCCACAACCTCCTTGCGCTAAATTATT
>CABFOQ010021552.1:0-23732 GCA_900660455.1 Gephyroberyx darwinii
GTTCAGAGCAGTCTCCAGGTTACGAGCCTTCGGAGCCTCGCAGGGGTGCCGGGGAGTTGACTCAGCCGAGTCTGACAGGAGTACAGCGGGGAACCGTTCTGGCGAACAATCGCCGTACTCACAGGCCCCAGGTGGAGCAGAGGTTCCGTTGGGGAGCAGGCAGGAGACGTAGTCGGGAGAGCAGGGGGTCGGTACACAGAAGAGCCAATCAGCGATGCAGATAAACCAGAGAGGGACAGGCGTCGAGACGAGGTGATCAGGGACAGGCAGGGTCGGTACACAGAAGAGCCAATCAGCGATGCAGATAAACCAGAGAGGGACAGGCGTCGAGACGAGGTGATCAGGGACAGGCAGGGTCGGTACACAGAAGAGACAATCAGCGAAGCAGATAAACCAGGGAGGGACAGGCGTCGAGACGAGGTGATCAGGGACAGGCAGGGTCGAAACCGGGAGAGTAATCCGAATAACGCTGGAGAGTCTTGCATGAGTATGAAGAAACAATCTGGCAACCGGTGAAATGGAGAGGAGAGGCATATGTAGGGACTTGATTGCCGATTCAAGGCAGCTGAGTGAACAGGTGAGCAGAGTTGACTGATGAGGAGGGAGTGACTGGCAGACAGGTGAGGAGGAGGGGCAGGTGGAAAAGTACTGGGAGCTGAGATGACTGAGGTGAGGAAAAGACAGACTGTGACAAACATGATATCTTTCTAATGCCTTTCTTTTTCCTTTATTCTTTTTTTTAATCCGTTTTCTCTCGTTTTCTCTTGTCCATCAACACTTGACGACAAATGACCTTAGCTGCAATGTTTTTTCCAATTTAGGCTGCAATGCAGCGTACCTCTACAACTTGTCATTGCATCATTAGTTGACCAATCACGTTCACAAACAAACCTGGGAGGGGGGCCACTCTAATCTCCCCTATCAGGCGTGTCAGGCCTTAGTCAGCTGCCGGTGAACCATATCTAAGTAAGCAAACCAGGATTCGTCATGGTTCTCCCCATTGGCCACTCCTGCATTGTTGTTGTTACAAGATCTTTCAAGTATTGCGGCAATTAGTTGAACTTAATTCTTGCGATGGCAAGACCGCAAAATCCTGGAGGGAGTGATGAACTTTTCAGTTAAACCATTTTATCTGATCCCATGACGCTGTACTGTCTGTCTGTTGTGGCAGTTCGGGTAGGGCCCGACAATTACATATATGCCCACCATCATAATTTCTATTCATGACAAGTCTCTTCTTCTTCATGTAATTTCCGGCAGACTGAATTCTGTTAGCGTATTGCTGCTTCTCTCCAGTTGGGTAGCAGGACTCCACTAGTTGACACTTGTAGCCCTATATCCTTGAATATAGTTTGCACAGAGGAAATTAATAAAACTCCTAGCGATCTGACACTGGTATTCATTCTCTCCCAAAAGCGTTTTAAAAGAATAAGTCGGTAACACTTTGTATTAAGGTCCTTGTACTAAGCGTTAGTTAATAGGTAATAAGGCCCTTATAAGTCCTTGTAAGATGCTTATTAACATTATTGTGTCAATAGACTATATAAGTGTTAATAATAGCATCATAAAGACATTTATAAGCACTTATAAGAAACTTGTTAACAGTTTATAGACAGCTTAAGAACATTAATAAAAGCCTTATGAGTTTATTATAATTGTTTATAATTGCATTACAAACACATTTATTGAGTTTAACGTACCTATTATGTCATTGTTAAACCTTTACTAAGCTTTTTTATTTTTTGATTAACACATACTTTATTATGCATTTATTAGCAGTTAACTATTCTTTTTGCAGGTACCGGATCTAAAGTGAGAACAATGCTTATTAAGGTTAATAAATCCTTTATTAACCTGCTGCTCTGGAGTGATTCTTCCTCCTCTTCATACACTTCTTGAGGACAAACATACCTGTCCCGTATTTCAGAGCAATTTTCATTCATAATAGTTACGAGTGTCCTTGCACCGTCGCATCGATAGTGAAATAATATGATATATCTATGTTCATATCAGATCCTTCATTTAAGAGCTTTTATTTTGAAGGCAAATGGTAAAACCGGAAGTTCGGTTTATGCAAGTGGCTGATGGTTTAACGCACATATTGTGTGACTAACGTGCTTCTGCGTGCAGAATGGAGGAGGCAGATATGTCAGCATCCTTAACTAACGCTTATTATAAGGACCTTAATATAAAGTGTTACCGAATAAGTCTTCACACCCATGTCAGCCCACTCTCCAAATATGACTTTCCTTTCCTCCCCATAGCAGGGACACTGGAGCATCACATGCCTCACTGTTTCTATTACCCCACACTCTGCACTCTTTCCATCCCTGCACCAGACCACTACCAAACCCACAATGCCCCAGCCTCAACCTAGTCTAGTTTGATTGCATCCCCCCTGTCCACAAATGCCTCCCTTTATTATCTCACTCCCATTCGTTCTGCCACTGGCTATGCAGGCCGCCCTTAATCATATTGCGACACATTCTCCTGTGCCAACCACCCAAGTGAGTGGAGTTTTGCTCTCAGATCAAGAACGTACTGAATTTCATTCTTACTGGTGCTTGGACCTTCCTCCCAGTTTTCTTTAAGTGGGTCCAAAACACCCTGGGGTTTCCAAACAAATAATAAAAACGGAGAGATTCCTGTGGAGGATCAAGCTATTTATTCCCAATTTTGACTATACTCATGTATGAACTTACAGATCATGGACTTCAGGATCTTGTTGAACTGGTCCATGATTTGCACAAACATTTTGTGTGTACCATTCCCAGGTAAACACTTAAAAGCGTTTGTCCAAATAGATTGAATGTCCAATAACTCACAGCTTGCGTTGTGTACGTGGCATGAATGACATGCCTTGGTCAATCAGCCTTAGTCAATATATATATTTTACAAGGAGCTAATTGAGCAACAGCACAAAACTTCAAAACGTGCAAATCATTGCAGATGGGGCAAATCAAAGATTGGACAAAGCTGTAAAGGAAATTTCAAGGATAGCCTTAACTTTAACTTCTCAAGGTTGTCAATTCTACAATAGGCAAAGGATGGCAGTGAAAAAAAGACAAATTGAGGTGGATTTGAAAGAGGCTAGAGAGTCTCTTGATGGGATACACTCTAAGATGGACTACCTAGATAACCAGTCACAGAGAAAAAAAACATTGTCATTTACGGGCTTCCAGAGGAAAATTGTGAATGTTGGGAGATGACTGAGAAGGTCACAACAATATTTGAGAAAAACTTGGATCTGGATGCAAATGTGATTGAAATTGACCTGGCCTATAGAGTGGGAAAGATCATGACAAACTGGTCATCAATCCTAAGTACAGAGGCCACTCATGCCAGCCTACCAGGTGACTGATTACCTGGTAGGGTTTCTTCTTTTACCAATCTGACTGTAGCCTGCTATGACTGCAGTATGTAATAACTTTACCCTACCCAGAAAATGACTAGTGCTTGCACATTTAAATATATGTAGCCTAAGAAATAAGATGCATCACTTGTTCACAATTGATGGATTTACCCTATATGGGAGGGACAGAAATAGATATCAAAGTGGTGCTGCCATCTACATCCAAAATCATATTCCAGCAAAACAGCACTGTGATTTAATGAGGGATGATACAGAAGCATTATGGGTGCAGCGACATTTACCCCACTTGAAGCCTGTTCTGGTTGGCTGTTGATACAGGCCACCTTGCACTGATGTACAGTATTTAAATGTTTTGTGTGAAATAATGGATCAAGTTGCTAATGAAAAAAGAGATTGGCCTGAATGAATATTTACTGCAATGATACAACTTGTGTAATGAGGAAAAGTTTTTTTGTTTTTTTTTGGTGTGTAATCCATGTAACTTGCCCCAAGTTGTGTCATCACCCACAAGACTGTTCATCAACAGGGTTGGTACATTGATCTATACCAATGTGCCTAAGCACTGCCCTAAAGCTGTTTCAGTGTCATTCGGATTTAGTGACCATAACCTGGTTGCCATTGCTAGAAAGACTAAAATCCCAAACACAGGGGCCAAAATAGCATACAGAAGATCTTATAAAGGATTCATACAAGATTACTTTGTAGATAAAATCGTAGGGCTGACTGGTCTATAGTAAATGATGAGGATGACCCAGAACTTACTCTTTATTTATGAAAACATTTATGAACATTTACATTACATCACAGGCATTTGGCAGATGTTTTTATCCAAAGCGACTTACAACAAGCGCATTCAACATAGATAGGAAAGAGAACTACTAGTCACCAGAAATCGTAAGTGCATTTCCTTCCTAAACAAGCATCCAAGAGCATAATCAGTGCTATGGTGAAAGTGCAATAAGTTAGCTACCTACTTTTTATTTAAACAAATGAGACAAATAAGTAAATCAAATAAACAAGAGCTCAGACAAATAAGTGAAGACAAATAAGAGGAAGGGTCAGGGTAGTGTTTCTTGAAGAGGTGGGTTTTCAGCCTGCGGGCGAAAGATGGGCAGCGACTCTGCTGTCCTGACATCAGTGGGGAGTTCATTCCACCACAGACAGAGAAAAGCTGTGACCATGTAGGCCTCTGAGCAACAGGACAACCAGTTGCCTCAACACAGCAGAGCGAAGTGGTCGGGCCGGGGTGTAAGGCTTGACCATAGCCTGGAGGTAAGAAGGAGCTGTTCCTTTCACTGCCCTATAGGCTAGCACCAGGGTCTTGAACTGGACGCGAGCTGCTACAGGAAGCCAGTGTAAAGAACGGAGAAGGGTAGTTGTGTGGGAGAACTTGGGGCAGTTGAACACCAGATGAGCTGCAGCTTTCTGAACAAGCTCCAGAGGTCTGATGGCAGACGCCGGGGCACCAGCAAGGAGGGAGTTGCAGTAGTCCAAGCAGGAGATAACAAGAGCATGGATGAGCACCTGCGCCGTCTCATCAATGAGGAAGGGGCGAATCCTCCTGAGACCTTCTGTGTTTATGTCTGCTTTTTCAATGCCTGTGTTGGCTTTATGGATGCCGGTTACCTCAGCATCAGGCTAGATAGCTCAGCAATATGAGTGAGAAGTATGGGGACAAGAACTTGACCAGCGGAGGTGGAAGAGGGTGGGACTAACAATACACTTGGAGAAAAGTTGCATATTCGAGTTTTAAGCTGAACCTCACCTGATGCGATGTCGATGCGTGTGTTCTTCCTCTGTGTCACATTGATGTAGACAGTGACCTTGCCCTCCATCAGCCCGACCTCCACCACGCCGTCGGCCAAAGCTGTGAACATCAACAGCCCGCTGGGGTTCCATGTCCGGAAAGACAGACTGACTGACAAAGTGTCACTGTCGCTTTGCCCTGGCAGCCGCACAAAGGACGATGAATTAAAGAAGACGGGGAAGGAGTGAGACTCTGTGCACGAGAAAGTCAGGTTACGCTACAGAGAGAGAGAGAGAGGGGAATGGAAGTTAGTTTTAACTAGTATTCTCTATCATGTACCATCTAGGCCCAAGATTCTGCAGATTTTCATTCCAACATTATTAATGGCTGCAGTCCATGACTCTAAGGTCCAGGCTCACTGGATCCTGGCTATTGAAAGCTCCATATGTAAGATCCCATAGGGGTTTGATTAAAAGGGTTATATCAGTCGGTGTGGTGGGCCGGGCTTCAATCATATGTAGGGAGGTAGATAGGTACTTTATTAATCCCCAGGAGGAAATTTCTGTGTTACAGCTGCCAGACATAGAATAACACAAAGAAATAGAGCTACAATGGGAATAATCAAATAACAAATAAAGAATAAAAAATATAAGAAGCTATATAAATGTACAAAATTATGCAAATGCACAGGGATGAGTTGTATAGTCTGATGGTGGTGGGCAAGAAGCACCTCCGGTGTCGCTCTGTGGGACACCGAGGCAAGATGAGTCTGTTGCTGAACGTGCTCTTCTACCTGGCCAGAAAGTCGTCAAGTGGGTGAGAGACATTGTCCATGATGGCCAGCAGTTTCACCAACATTCTCTTCTCAGCCACCATTCACTGGGTCCAGGCTGGCCCCCAGGACAGACCCCGCCTTCCTCAGTAATTTGTCTATCCTGTTGGTGTCTGTGGCTTTTATACTGCTGGCCCAGCACACAACTGCAAAGAAAAGGGCACTTGCCACCACTGACTGATAGAACACATTCAGCATAGTTCTACATATGTTGAAGGACCTGAGCCTCCTCAGGTAGAGTCGGTTCTGGCCCTTCTTGTATATAGCCTCAGTGTTCCCACTCCCAGTCCAGCTTGTCATCCAGGTGCACTCCTAGGTACCTGTAGGACTGCAACAAGTCTATGTCCTCCCCCCGGATGGAAATAGGGGTAATTGGTGCCTTAGTCCTCCTGAAATCCACCACCGTCTCCTTCATTTTACCCACGTTGAGCTGCAGATGGTTCTGGTTGCACCACTCAACAAAGTCAAAGTCACCAAGCAGTCCTCTATACTCCCCCTCCTGACCCCCCCAACACATCCAACAATTGCAGAGTCGTCTGAGAACTTCTGCAAGTGGCATGACTCTATGTCATACCTAAAGTCGGATGTGTAGAGCGTGAACATGAAGCGGGGCCCTGTACTACTGACCACCAGATCTGACACCTCACATATTGTGGTCTGCCAGTCAGGTAGTCTATAATCCAGGTCACCAAGGGGCCATCCACCTGCATTGTCCAAAGCTTATCTTCCAGGAGTATGCGCTGAATGGTGTCAAAAGCACTAGAGAAATCAGAAAACATGATTCTCACACTGCTGCCCGCCCTGTCCAGATGGGACCAATTAAATCACCTCATTTCCTTTCCCTTTAATAACAATAATTGTGCACTCTGCACAATAGTCCGAGGCAACTCTACCTCAAATTAATATATAGCCTAGTTAACCAATCAGTAGAAGAAAAAACTTTTATGGAGATACTGAAATTCCCCTTAATGTTGTTCATCATAGTGTATACTGACAGTTCTATGTTGGATGGCAATCATTCACACCACAGCCACATGTGTAGATAGTTAAACAGACATTTGACCAATTTGACAAATTGGCCAACATATCATTCCCAAAAAGGGTTGGTAAGCTTTTAAATAGGATCTGTTCATGTGCACATCACTTGGCAAAACGAAAATAGCATGCACATGCATGAACATGCCTGCACTGTGTGCCTTTGATGTTGTTTAAGCAGGTGGGTGCAAATCCCCATAATTCTTGACACCAATTGCACTGCTCTGCTTGATCATTACTGACACACCCCCTAATGAGGCTCTCCTCCCACCTAGGTGCACCAAAATACCAAATGGGCGCAGGCAAGTAAAATACCAGTGTGTGCCTGACAAAAAAATGCCACTTCCCAGGCTCCAAGCCCCAGCATCCTCTGACACGAAAATAGAGCCCAAAAAGTCCACAACACATACTTATAGGATCCCAGAAATCCTACCTCACATACAGACAGTTTCTCTACCGTAAAAAGAGCTTTAGTTTTCTATCCAGCCATCCTGTGCTGAAAGCCCTTGCAACACAACATCAGGAACTCTGACAGACAGCGAGAGGCCAGAGCAAGCTGCTTACCGCTTGGTAAATCCATTAACTGGCAGGCTGAGAACCCAGTTAAGAGGCGTAGAAGACCTGGAATCAATACCAAAGCATGGAAATCAGGAAGCCTTTCTGCTTCATACGACATCACCCAGGTTCACAGTAGAGACTGTGATTGCTTCTCATTTAGAGGGCTTCCTTTTAATGGGGAACCTGTTCAAATGGACATGTTCTGTATGTTAAGTATGTTAATTGTCTGCTGTGTTTTCTTTTCAATGGTATGAGGTGGGAGATTGTTAAAGCTGCACAATATTTTATGCAAAAATGCAGCCATATTATCAGCCTAAATCAGGAAGTGGGGTTTAAATAGAAGAGCATCCTATCCCCGCTAAGTGAGACACAGTAGATTCACCCTATTTACCCAAATTAAATTCTGGTGTCAGTATGCTCACTGGTGGGAAATCTTCACACAGCAAGTGATGAATCGAAACTCCCTTTTCCTCATCCCTTTGGTATCCTTTGGTATGAAGCATTGGTGAAAATTAGCGTGCTGTGTGCTGTTTCCTGACGTCACCTTTAACGCCCAGCCACACCAAGCCGACGTCAAAGAAATAGCAGCGACCTAGGCCGACTGTCAGAGCGCTTTGCGTCGCCTCACATTGCCTGTAAAAGTTGCACGTGAACACACCGCAAAGACTACAGACGACCAGCTGATGGCCAACATGCACGTACTTTCCGGCCTGAGTCAGAGGAAATAACTCCCCATACCAGAAGGTGGCGGTAGTCTCTATTTGTAATTCAAAAAGAAAACTAGAAGACCCAGGATTGCGGAAATACAAACAAACAAAGTAGCATTTGCCTACCATTTTCGTTATACTAATCGAGAATATGTCTGATAAAAAGTTGCAACTTGCACTTGCGTTGTCAGTAGTGGCGTTGTCCGCACTGGCGTTGTAACCCTAACTGTCTTGAGGCTGTTGTTTGCTTGCTTTGCTTACTTCCATTTCTTCTCGTGCACTGATTCGCTTAAGCTGAACAGCCAATCAGAGAGCTCTCTCACACCGATGGCTTCCACTGCCAATTCAACATGCTCAATTGGCTGAACAGCCGCCAACACAGGGTGACTGGTGGCAATGGCGCGGGACACACCACTAAAGCTACGGCCGATGGTCGGCCACAGATGTTCAACGACGGCCGATGGCCTGCAATCGGCTTGGTGTGTCAGGGCTCTTACAGGATTTCTGGTTATTGAAATCCTCAGAATTGAAACAGTTACCTCTAGCTGCCATTTGTGACAGCAAATGTGCAAAGTTACCCAGTGCAGCTTTAAACTTTTCAGAAAGAGATAGAGATAGTGAGGGTCGAGTTGTCTTACAAAGCTGGATGTGTCAACTTTCTTTCTGCGGACCAGGTTGGTGATGTTGTCCCCGTTGTAGGTGATTCCCTCCATGCAGCCCACAAAGTTCTCTCTGCCTCCCGAACTCGGCTTTGATGATACTGGCAAACCTCCAAAATGTATCTGTGTGGGAACATAGCAGAGTGGAAAAAAATGGATTTTACTGTATGTTTAGTGTACTATTGCGGCATTCACACACAGATGCACTGAGCATTAGCATAGCTACATGCCTAAAGATCAATCTGGAATTTATTTGACAATCCAGTTTGGGGAAAAAAAATAATTGAAATCTTTTTTTTGATTGAAAAAAATATTCAACCCAACTCACTATGTAAATAATGTCTATAGTGGGGAAACATCAGCTAGGTAGAGTGAAAAAGATTTTGCACATGGTTCCATGGAAGAATTCCGTTGGAATTCTCCCATTCTCTCCGCTGGGTTGGCGTTAAGACGCCTGGCTTCTATATTAAACTGGTTAAACTGGTTATTGTGGCATGGAGACTTCTTATTGCTTTCACTTTTGGTTTTCAACATCTGTCAAACTCAGACTTGCACAATATTATGGGTACATTTTGGTAGACATGACGGCAAGCAATGTTTACTATTACTATTGGGATCTTCACTTGTTTCTCCTTCTTTGTTTCTCCTCAGTCAAGGAGTAAGGAGGGACGGGGAGTATTCTGTTAACTGGTAACAGTTAAACAGTTTAACCTGAATAAGATCTTAACCAGAATGTCAGCAGTAGCCAGGTTACTTGCACATGGATACAAAGCCAGTGTTTCAACATGGAGAGCCATACTGCAATTCCAAAGTGGGCCTTTAATTGAACTGTAATGCTTTTTATTCTTAGAAAACATGGTCACTGGGGAATTATGAAGTGTGTAGTACAGTAAAGGTTGATGCAGCATATTATAACAGGGTGCACAGCACTTCAGTTGAGTATAGTGCACTGCAGAATCATTTAAGACAAAATGCTGTGGGGAGAATTCATTAATTTTGCTTTCCAATTCAGCGTTCCAGATCACAATGAATGAAACGGACAAAAGGATCAAGTCCTGCATTACTTTTGGGAGCTGCTTTGTCAATACAAAGTGCTGATTTCTATCTGTACCTATGATTCTGTGCTATTATCTGTGTGTGCTATCACTTTATCTTGCCCTACCTAGATGGTACAATAGCCGGCTACATTAGAGAGCAATTTGTTATCTGGATCCAGGATCAATAAAACATCCTGTCCTTCAGTGAGCCACCGTATCTACTATCAGCAGTATTCACCTGCTCCCATTTGGTAAATGCAGGCTTTCCTTCCAGCATATGTGAATGAATAGGCTGGTAAGGCTGAGGTGCATACAGTATAAGGCATGCTTTGTCATTGGCCACTGCCATGCCCTGTTGCGCCCATCCCAGCATAGCAATCCTTAAAAAAGCAATCTTTTTAGGATGTATATATTTTAGAAATATTGGATGATGAGTTTCAGATCACATTTCAACTTTAGGATAAAACCATTTAGAGGGGTTATAATATGTTTACTGTCCTATGGCACAAAATGATCATAATATACATGCAGGGGTTGACAGGGTTCTTGATAAATACCAGTGACTCAACATTTACTTGTCCAGCTGCTGATTACATTACATTACAGTCATTTAGCAGACGTTTTTATCCAAAGTGACTGACAAGGGTGATAGTTAATACTATGTGGGGATCGAACCCACAACTCTGAGACTAAGAGTCTCATGCTCCAGCATTTTCAACTGCTCAGAGCTGGAGGAGCACTGTCCTCCATCGTTGAGCAGTTGCATTATTTCAGTATTTTGCATGTTGATATATTACCTCTCCACTAGACAGAGTTGGGGCTATGCTCTAATTAGCTAGTTTACTGCTTCCATGGTCAAAATGTGCCTTTACTATTTGTGTCAATTACAGGCCACTGTAAGCTGAGCCCTGTCGATGTTGTTGCAAAGCCTTGGTCGTCACTAGAGGTTAACAAATTCATAAATTACTTAATGCCCCTTTAAAAGGATAGATTAGGATTTGATTGATGGATGGATGAATAAACAGGTGAATGAATGAACAAACAAATGAATGGCCAGCCCTATCCTCCTACATAAATTAAGTGGTGTTTCCGTCTGCAGCACAGCAACCACATTCCTGTAATTACACTCCACCTTGGCAAAGAAGGGATGTGGGTTGGCTGTGTTAATGGATATGGACGGACACATCAGAAAACCAGGGCTGCGCTAAATGCATAATTCCTGCTGAGAGACCAAGGCCTGTGGACTAAAGTATGTAGTATGTAATTATTTTTTCATGTTTTTTCATTATTTTCTCACACTTCACCACCACTGCTCCTTCTACTTTGAAAGTAACTGCCTCTTTTAGAGCTATTTTCTAGTGCAGTTGTTTGGAACGTGTCTATCACCATGTTTCAATTCTTTATGTGATTTAAATTGGTCTAAATATTTTCAGAGCCAGCTGATTTATATCAAGCATCTTGATTTCTTGAGAAGTAATTGATTCTACAACATTTATGTGTATTTGTGTATACATTAATACTTTGCTTAGCAAATAAAGTAAATTACAACAACAGTACAACATAAGGGTTTTCACTTTTTCTCATGAAATCTTCTCTCCCATGTATTACAAGTGTTCCGTGTAGCATTTCCCATTACCTAAGTGCATTAGCTAAACTATGTCTTGCTGTAAGAACAAGAAAAAACATACTCCATTAACCATACAGCCCAGCAATCAGTAGGAACACCTAGTCTTGTTGCTTGTTGTTAAAAAAGTGGTGGATTGAAACTGTTTGAATTGTTAAATTGCTTTGTTGAATGTGGGATTAATCCCCAAATGACTTTTTGTGACCAACGAGCTGCTCTTTAGGGGTGTCAAACTACCCTCACCTACAGTAGTTGCTGGGTACATATTGCCGGTCTGCTAACGTGCCAACAATACCACCAAGCGGTATTCCTGTAATTATTGTGCATGGCACTGTGCATTGACATCCCCCAGAGAACAGGCGTTAACTTGTTGCTTCTGCATTCACGTAATTTTGGACGAAGCAGAAAGATGGGAAGATTTCCCATTGTGCACATTTTTTAATTAGTTTCATTTATGCAGGAATGCATAAATGACTACTACTTCTGCAGTAACAGAAGTAGTAGTAGTAGTAGTAGTAGTAGTAGTAGTAGTAGTAGTAGTAGTAGTACTAATAGCAGTAGTTGCAGCAGTAGTAGTAGTAATAGTAGTAGACTCTAACTGGACGATGTCTGATTTTTACTAAAAGGCCAATATGGGCACATATATGAGTCTACCCCTAAACCTGGCAGTGTTAGTACCATGCTCTAACACCACTCTGGGTTGTTCAGAGGACCAAGAACCATCACCAAGAACACCAGTTTGGATGAAATGTTGTTGCATCAAATGATCCAAGTGCACAGTGTTTCTTTCTCTGCGTCTACCTCGTAGTCTAGGTCCAGGTGGTCAAACTCTCCATTGGTCCTGAACTGCTGAGTGTGGTGGTCCAGTGTGAAGTTCACATTTCTACGGTAACGCTCTATGACAACAGAGTGCCAGTGGTCATCGTCCAATAGGCTCCCGCTCGTCACTGAGGTGTGGCCCTGGATGGAACCGTATTGGTTGCTGCCTGGAGAGGAGACAGCCAATCAGTGGTCAGAAACATGACCAGGATGAATCTCTTTTAACAAGGAGAGAATTGGACCAGTATGGAAGATTTTGTTTGCTCAGTATTCAAATGTAATCATTGAATGCTAAATGCTTTATTTTTTACTGTTGCACTAGGAATGATCATATCAAAATAAAATGTAAAAGTGAAAATGTAAAAAAGGAAAATTGAAATTTAAAAGATTAAAAAGAAAAGCATTATTTACTTATGTATTTATTTATTTATTTCAAAATATAAGGGCCAGAGTAAAAAGGAAATGCTAATGCTTTTTGATGTTGGAGTGAAGCTTATTTAAGTTAATAGTTTAGTTAAGACAGCGGTCAACAGTGAAATCTCACAAATAGTGCCAGGATGTTGTGAATGAATGAGAGATTTCACACACTACTTGAGGTACAAATGGTTTGGGGAAATTAAGCAATGTCTTGAAGAGCTACTTCAAGATATTCTTAGCGCTACGACACCTTTTGGGAAACCCACCCCAGAACAACTTGAATGAAACTTCATTGGATTAGGCCAACAATTAAAGAACTATGACTAGAACTATTATAACTATTAACGAATACAATTTCAGAGTGTTTGGTTAACTGATTAAAGCATGAATGTATAGTTCAAATTGTTGTTCTGCATTAATGGCTGACAATCTCTGACTACTATGATAAACATCAGTGCAGTTTTCTCAGGGTGAGAGATGATAAACCTTTATTGTGAAGGCTATGGGGAGACAAAGTGTAAGTTAACAGTTGCTAATGCCAACCTCTGAGTGATGTCAACAACTGATTTATCCATTATTATGTACAAGTAATTGAGCAGCCTTTATGACTATTAACATTGTTCTTTGTAAATTGTAAATTCTGACCGCTATGATAAACATCAATTATGATTTTTTGAGTCAGGGATTAGAGACTTATATTTTGAAATGAGAAACCAGAAGTTGCTAATTAGTTGCTAAGTTGCTAACTACTGCTCTAGTTATCAAAAAGGCCAAGACCAGAAAGATTTGACAAACCAGGGGGAAGAGTGGTGGTCTCATTTACCTTGCTGGCAGGAAGGGCCACACCTCTTCATTTACATACAATGAAAATGGCAATCGGAAAAAGCCAAATTAAAATAGATGATGAGATGAAAAAGATACTAGCCATTTAACTTTTTGGATTTCACGTTTCATTTTCAAATTGCCATTTAGTCTTTTCCATTTTCTATTTCAATTTCTACTTTTCTACATTTTATTTTGGTATCATCATTCCTAGTGCTACATTAAAAAAAATAAAGCATTTATGTAATTACATTGAATACTGGGCAAAAAACATCCATAGTCCAGCCATAGCACTAATATAGCACTGGTAATCATATTACTGTATATATACTATATATTGGGTGAAAATTATTTAACCTAACAATGTCCTGATCTAGGGAAATGTAATTCTTTTTATCTCCCCCTCTATGTTATCTACTGCGGTCAGAAGTACAACCAATACAAGTTGCAAAACCTAGGTGACCAAAGTACTACTACTAGTAATACTATGGAAATGTAGTTCTTTTACTATCCTTCAAACCAGATTAACTTCGTCAAACTACATTACCCAGGTTGATGCTTAGCTCTAGTCGCGCCCTGCGGAGCTCCAGGGAAATGTAGTCACCCTGCTGTCCCTCTCCATGGAGCAGGACCCCATTGCTGGCTGTGGTCTTGAACTTCAGCGAGATGACGTCCTTCACAATCTTCATCTTCTTACTCCTGAAGCGGTAGGATATGATGCCATGGCCATCGAAACTGATCACATCGGCCCCTGGAAGACAGATAATAGAGAGATGCATGTTTTGATAATTGGAGAGAGATACAAATCTTTTATAAAGTTTATAATATATCCATCAAATCTGCATATTGACAACTGCAGAGCCCATCAGCTGTCAATGAAGCTCAAATCACACTGTTGTTACTCTAGGTAGTCTCACACCATTTGTCTTTACTTAAAGCAATTATCCAATCAGCTTCCTAAGACACCTTCTTTCCCACAATTCAACAGATCTCTTTTTTGGTGAGCAGACTCTGTTGGTAACCAAACTCCGTGGGGTTTCTATATGACAGGACACCTCTAACCCACACCTGAATGTCATCTCATTAATTGGATCAACTGCAATTCCCCCTTTTCATAGAGATCATTAGCCTAGGTTCACATGCCTTTTCCAGTTTAGGCTGTTAATATTTGAATATGTTCAAATATGTTCAATAAAACATGTAAAAAAAAAAATGTTTCGCAGGAATGCAGTTAATTCAAAAAATTTTGCAAACTTTTTTTGTGCAACTGTAGCTAACATGCTTGAAGAAAAAAGTCAGACGCTGGAGTAAAGTTGAAGGGCTCTTTACTGTTGTCTTCTTTTGTCTCAAAATACTCCTTTGTAAAACTAAAATGGTTCAGAAAAATGGCACCAATTACTTAATGCAGTAATTAACAGAATTCAACATATGAAATTATATAAATTACACTGTAATGTGTATTTTATCTTCATGGCATGCCAATAGTTGTAAATAGCATGTAGCCTATTTTGTGTACACAGATTTCTAGTCAAAAATAGTCTAAAATAGGCAGTTGTATCCATCTGGCCTCTGGTCTGCCCACTTGGTTACATGCTCCCAGGAGAGAGCTTCTCCTCCAAGGTTTCTATGCATAATTGTATAATTTGGAAAATTCTGATACTGCTGGAATAAATTGTTCTCCATTTTTTTCCCCTTCCTGGCCAGCTACGTCCTCTGTTATTTCTATTGGAGGGGTTTGTGAGGGTTTCACCACAATGGGTGGCGCAAAACTAGGTTGAAAATTTGTTCATGGGTTTATGGGTTATAGTTATCACATCCTATGTTAAAGTCACTTCAGAATTTCACCAGAATAGAATAGAATGGAATAGAATAGAATAGAACCAGGGTGAACTCACAGTATGAGCAGCCATAGAGCTCCAGTCTGAGTCCGATGCGTCCCTCCCTACTCCAGTCCAGTGGGATGAAGCGGACGTAGCGAGCCAGGATGGTATGCTGCAACTCATAGCTAACCACAATCTCACTGTTGGAGTTCCCTGCAAACGTCTGAAACATAACACGAACAAACACACCCATCCATTATAACTAATCCCAGCAGGTAGGTCTCTGTTCTGTTCTTTTGCTGTGTTGTGTTGTGTTGTGTTGTGTTGTGTTGTGTTGTGTTGTGTTGTGTTGTATGTTAGCTCTTGTTTATTTGCTTCACTTATTTGTCTCATTTGTTTAAATAAAAAGTAGGTAGGTAACTTATTGCACTTTTACTTTAGCACTGGTTATTCTCTTAGATGCTTGTTTAGGAAGGAAATGCACTTACAATTTCTGGTTACTAGTAGTTCTCTTGCCTATCTATGTTGAATACACTTGTATGTCACTTTAGATAAAAGCATCTGCTAAAGGCCTGTAATGTAATGTTATGTAATGTTGTGTTCTTTTCTGTTCTGTTCTGCTGAGTAGGTATAGTACTGTTATAAATACCCAGTTATTTCAGTGTTACATTAGATAAGAATATTTTTGATTAGATTAAATTAGATTAGATTAGATTAGATTAGATTAGATTAAAGGGCTATGTAAAAAAAATACATTCTCAGATGCAACACAATTTTGACGGATTGAGTATTTATTCTTCGCATTCTTGTATCGATACTGTGTAGAATGTAGATCATTTTACATGACACCGTACTAGTATAGTAGCCCCTTTGGCCAAACCGGCTTTCTCCACTGGCTAGTGGTGTGCAATGGCGGACACCAGCCCCAACAAGTCTCAAGGCAGATGTGTGGCTGTATTTAGGATTTCAAAACAACAGAGAGACTTGATAAAAACTCACATAACAACAAACACACAAATGCTCTTGACCTGGTGCTTCATTGTGTTGATATAGTCTATTCTCTATCTGAAATGAGAATTGATTTTAAATCAATTTGTGACCCCAAGAATCACAAATTGCAAGAGATTGCGAGATTCCAACCAATATTAGATTAGATTCCATTACTTTACATAAAATTACATAGATTAGACTAGATTAAACTGGATTAGACTACATTATATGTATTAATTATGCTATATATATATATATTATATACTGTATATGTCCTTATATTAGATTACATTTAAAGTTTTTGTTGAAGTTGAGTTGAATGGATTTGATTATCTTATTTAAGCAATAAAGACCAAGTCAGTGTTATCAGTAACAATTGTAATTGTGTAATGTTTTTGGTGGTGCTGTTATGCTCGATGAACAGCAAACAGATACCAATTCAAGCACCAAGTAATTTCAATTTAAAAGGTGTACCTGAATACATTTATTTTAAATACAATCTCAAAAATATAATCAACTAATTTATGGTTTTATTGTTCATTCGTTATTGCTGGTATTCAGGGTAAGATGCGGTTAGCTGTAAGAGCAATTGTATGCTACATTGTTGAAAGAAAATTCAACACTAGGAGGAAATGGGGTGGTCACCGGCCTGAATACAGTCCAGAAGCTGTATTGTTCACCTTCATTAACTTTCTATTAGGGTAAAATTTTCAATCATTTTGACTATGCAATTCTTCCACACTGTGTAGTCAATTTCTCTCACATCTTTGAAAAACAATGAGACCGGCCCCATGATTCTTCGATCAGCATTGGCCAAACAGTCCCTCAGTATATCCAACCACCACCACCAATTCTGACCACGAATCAACATGGTCGCTTCGCCCCAATACATAGCAAGCCAATGGGAGGCAAGTTTATTCATGACTGATTAGAGTTGTAACCAATGAAACGGTAAATCCAACGATGTATAGTTCGTTATGGTTCCATAAAAAACCTTTATCTGTTGGGCACAAGCATTTTGCCGTTATGGTACGCACCCATACAGCTTTACGCACAAGACAGGCAACACTTCTGCGCTGGCAAAAATACAATTTTGGAGAATTTTATTTTACTTTTACATTGAAAATGTAACTTACAATGCTGAAAGCTAAACAGAAGACTAATTTCACTGTGGAAGGGGGCAGCGGTAAAACTGACACAGCAGGAGGCTGCTGCTGTGATGCAGGAGGGCCCGTTTGAATGACTAGAACAATTTGTAAGACAATGACAATGCTGTCATAATACCTGATGTGTAAAAATCATTTAGATAAAATTGGATACCATTAGATAGTTGGATAGGTGACACGTTATACAATCTAAAATACAAGTTTTTTTGTGAGTATTTAGTGTGGTTTTATTCAAATAAAAACCTCCTTTTTGGAAATCCAGATAACCTTTGAAAAAAACTACAAACAAATTTTTGGTGGTATTATTATAAATTTAGAATCAGGATTGGGTGAGAGGTACGGCTAGAGTTCCATTGAGTGTTTGAGTTGAGAATAAACAAGCATAGGTAGCTATTTATACTCAACTATTTTTTAGGTGAGAAAAAAGCCTTAAATGTCCACTGTGTTTGAGCTTCTGTAACTCCGCTTCAGTAATACTTATAATAATTCAACAAACTACAAGGTCTTACCTTTCAGGAGAGACCATGATTCTGCATGTAGTCAAAGGGGTTCAAGAGCAATAACAATTTTATTTTGGATATGTACTTTTAGACCTTTTTTCAGAAATGAGGGGTGAATAACAGCAGGTCTTGCCAAATAGATTGTACAAAATACCTGCTATTTAGCCTATTTTCACTTTCCTTTTTGTAGTGTATGCAGGAGACATCAACCTTCCCCCTCCTCCGGACCACGCAGAATACATATCAACATCTAAAGGCTATCACATTCCTTTCCAGGGTGTTTATGTTACAACAAGACCCCCACTGGGTCCCCCAGGAACCTAAGTCCTCCTCCCTCTAGCAAAGAGGGATTTTCCCCCATAAAACTGTCAAAAGTAACACTTTGCAGGTTGGACCAGCCCGCTTTGGTACCATTACGAGATGGGACCAATGACAAGGGCCGGGGAAATTTATAGACCCTTTGCATTCCAAGAGCAACAGAAAGCAAGGGAACAAAAAAAAACTGTAATATAAAAATGTACTCTGTATGTATGTTCTAATGTTTAAACTATAAACATTCTGTGACAGATGGTGTACACCTCCCGGACCCTGAGGCGTGCAGGTAGGATTGTAGCCGACCATTCCCACCCTGGACACAAACCTTTTGAGTCACTCCCCTCTGGCAGGAGGCTGCGGTCAATCAAGACCAAAACCTCACGCCAGAAAAGCATCCACATCTGTTTAAATGCGTTACATTAACGCAAAAATGTGCACATACACTTGCACATGCATATGGCACATATTCTTTTTATTCTATTGTTATTATTATTTTCTTACTTGTTATATCTTTTCATATATTTTAGCGTGGATTTCTCTATTTTATATTGTATTCTTGACCTTTGCCTTTACAGTACTTGTTTTTATTCTTTTTTTTTTTTATTCTTCTCTTGCTATGTTTATTGTTTATTGTTATTGTTATGCACCAAACACCAAGACAAATTCCTTGTATGTGAAAACATATTTGGCAATAAACCTGTTTTTGATTCTTTATAATCTCCTGTACTCTCTCCATTATTCAATGCAATGAGTGTTTTATTAAGACTTTTAATTTACTTGCCAGCAGTAAATTGTAAAGTAGTAGCGTTTGATGTTTTATGAATCCATTTGTTGTGAAGTTATCAAAGATGTTACTTTCAATCACATGTTAGCAAGTGATGTGATGTTTTCTGAACCTGAGCTGTAAATGGAGTTTTAGGAGATTTTGATCCCTGGTCATCAGGTTGTAAAACTGTGACATGCAAATGTCAGCGTGACTTCCACCACAACACACAACTACCACCCTCTTGGCATCACCTTGGCCATACCGACACGTGCTTGTGTTTACCAGTCCACTGCGACTGTGCGACGGTGCCGCATTGACGAAGACGCTGGCACCATACCACGAACCAGACGGTAACCAACCTTCTTGTTGATGCACAGGTGATGCAAAGTTAGTGTTGAACTTGTGAAAGTGAGGTTAGAACATCCTCTGTCACTTCTATCATCTGTTCTTTCTATTCTGTCCCAGAGTCGAATGTAAACTGTCAGCTGTCTGCTAAGCCTTCCACTGCCACCGCCATAGAATAGACTCATTACAGCTCAGGTTGCTCTGTCTACTGACTATTGTGTGTTATTGATATATATCCTGGACATGATGGTAAGACAATACTTCTGATTATTAGACTGATATTATTATAAAGATTCCAGTGTAAACTTGTGGTTCCCCGCAAGTGTTAATTAATCAACTATTGATTAATAAAAATAACTAAAATAATTATCAATTTTCATAATTGATCAAATAGTCTGATTTCATTACGAAGCAACATGCTACATATACAATGTTTCTATAGCGACATAACTCTGGGCATGTTTGTGTGTGCATGATATTGGGTCAGGCCGGAAAATCAGAAGACACCTAGATTAGATTAGACTAGATTCTTTATTACCCAGATATTCCCATCCTGTAGATAAGGCCTCCAGTTTTTCCCTGTGTCGCTGTAAAGCAGCCGATACTGGCTTGTCCAATCAGAGCTACTGTAGCGGCCCTGTGTTGCTACAGCAACCACCTGCTTCCTGGAACCCAGGTCCACCTGTAACCACTGGTAACGGTCTGTATCCATGGGCGACCAGCCCCCTGCGCCTAGTTTTATGAAGTGGTGTAGAGAGATGGTAAAGAAAAGGGAGAATGGAGGGGACCAGATATGGAGGAAGGGTTACTGATGGAACAAATGTGCATTCAGGGTCACCAAAGCGTTTTCATTTAGTGCTAAAGAAAAAAAAAAAAAAAAGCACAGCACTTCAAATCACTTAGGGTTTGGTGCAACGTGGGATATCCACACAGCAGTGGGTGTTAATAACACAACTGGTTAATTGGTGAAGTAGAAGAAATCCATAAGAAACAGCATCAGACATCATTGAATGTGTGAGGATTAAGTATACTCAAAAAGAATGCCAGGCATTAAAAGGTCTTGGAAAGTCCTTACCTTGATGAAACTTGACACCCTCAACTTGTTACAGCTGATGCCAATAATATCATACTAATGCTACATACATTACAATACACTGTGCATTTTTAACTTTATCCAATGTCTGTTGTTGAATTGTATCTACACAATTTTCTGGTCACACATACAAGATAGCTGCAAATTTCTGAGCATGCACACACCACAAATCCATACCTCCTCTCCGATTGAGTTTGGCATAACCAGCTCCATAGCCTCCAGCATAGACTGATGAGCTGGTGAACGAACTGTAGGGAAGAGGAGTGGCTAGGCTCTCCTCACACCTACCTATAAAGAGAAAGACATACAGACAGACAGGAATTGTCATTGTAAATAAATCCATAGGCTTTTTGGACTTGTCTGAATAGATGAAGACAGAGAGTAGTGTGTTTGGATTCATGTGTCCTTCAATCAGGTTAAGTCATACACATGTGGAAAAATACAAGCTTTATTTGTTTTGTCACTTCTCAGAGGCTTTTTTGAAAGAATAAATTAATGTTTTTGAAGAAATAAGAACTGTATTCCAGCTGTGCTAAAGGAGTGTTTGGCATTTTCAACAGGCTTTTCTCTATTTAAATAACAACTTCCATTTGAAACACTGTCTGTTTGTGCATGTCAAGGTTTCACTGCTACCGACTGAACACTTATGTCACTATATTGCAGTGTATACCTGACATTCATTCAGCACGACTAGAATGGAAAATCAACATCTGGCCTAGTGCTCCTCCAAATGAAACAAACAGTAAAACACCCACTGGTGGCCATATTGGAGGTCCTCAGCTCTTGGACAACAATCGCTGCAGCTGACTGCATTTCTCGGGGGTCAACAATATTAGTATTGCTGTCATGTGAGCTGGCCATTGCCCAAAATAATAAAAATTATGTTCTTAAAATCAGTAAAAGCCCATAATTCCCTTACGTAGACAAGCGTGGCTTTGGACATGATGACTGCATGCTTAGCCTACAGCGCCCCATGGGAAATGTAGTCCCAGTCAGGCTCCAGTATGAAATTATTCTGGTGAAATGTGGTAATCAGCAGCTGTGTAGGTAGTGTTAGCTAACAAATAATTATCAAAGGTAACTATTTGATAATTTCCACAGCCACCGATCATCGCTTACTAATGAAACCTTAAGGTTGAATGACCTTCTGGCTAAGTAAATTAAGCCAAGGAGTGCTTCGAAGTTAGTGTTAGTTATCAGGAGCTAGCTGGTGTTAGCCAGCTAATGAGCTAGCAAGCTAAGCTCTGGATTTATCCACAATTACATTGCTTCCCTGGTACTCTGAAAAAGGTGAAGAGAAAAGAGCTGTCTGAGAATGTCAGAAAAAATATTAGCACCAAATGAAAGTGTTCACAAGGCAATAAGGACCTTGGTGTTCCTGTTTCCACAGCTTACGTTATGAAAAATTTGCTGCTAATGATATTGCTAAGGATCTCCCAGGATGTGGTGGTAAAAGGAAAATGTCATCAATCTCCTGTCATTCTATTTAGCAGTACTGCTAAATATTGATTTTTATACTTATATGCTGATAATATTCTTATCATTTCTGGCAGCCAACTCACGTACTGATGACATTTTATATGAGAATAAAATGTAAATATGATTTAGTTTGGCGTCAGGGCCCTGTTGCATCGCCCTCCTCTTAATTCACTTAGCCAGCCGAGTGAGGCAGGGAGCGATCAGCAGTAATCCCCTAGGGCACATGTGTCAAACTCAAGGCCCGCGGGCCGAATCCGGCCCGCCACGTCATTTTATGTGGCCCGCGAGAGCACATCTCCCACAATGCATGTCGATTTTGTGACTCGCAAAATGACGGCATCCTGCCGCTAGATTGCAGTGTTTCCATATCGGCGTTTAACTAAAGTGGTTTTCTAACAAGTGATAGAGTTGAAAAAGATCTACAAATAATCCCAAAATGTCCAACAAGAGAAAAATTGATGCAGAGGGAAGGCAATTTAATGAAAGATGGGAAAGCGAATACATGTTTGTGCTTCAAGGAGAAAAACCGGTATGTCTTCTGTGTTACGAGGCGGTGTCGGTGATGAAGGAATACAATTTACGTCGGCATTTTGACACCAAACACGGAGCCAAGTATGCTAAATTTAGCCTCCAAGAAAAACATTAAATTGTCCAAGAATTAAAAGCCAGACTGCAATCGCAGCAGAATATGTTTACAAAAGCTCCAGCCAAAAATGATACAGCAGTGAAAGCTAGCTTTATTGTGGCTGAAGAAATCACCCGAGCTTCCAAGTGTTTTTCAGAGGGTGCATTTTTGAAACAGTGCATGCTAAAGGTATGTGAGCAGGTGTGCCCCGACCAGATGCAGACTTTTAAAAATGTCAGTTTGTCAAGAAACACCATCGCAGACCGAGTTAAGGAACTAGCGGGCAATCTGACAACACAGCTGGCTGAAGAGACACGCAGTTACCTGGCTTTTTCATTAGCTGTTGATGAAAGCACAGACAACACGGATACAGTGCATCTATCCATTTTTATAAGAGGCGTGAAGGCAGACTTCACTGTCAGTGAGGAGCTCTTGGATGTAGCTGCCATGCATGGGACGACGATGGGGAGGGACATTTTTGATGCGGTGGAGAGGTCCGTAAGTAAAACTAAGTTACCCTGGGAAAAGTTGGTGGGGCTAACTACCGATGGCGCACCTGCAATGTGTGGAGAAAAAACAGGCTTGGTTGGACTAGTGAAGGAGAAAATGCAAAAAAGTAACTGCCACACACCTCTGATAACTTATCATTGCATTATCCACCAAGAAGCTCTGTGTGGAAAGGTTCTGGACCTGGATGATATAATGACCACGGTCATGAAAACAGTCAACTTCATTCGGGCGCGTGGCCTGAATCACCGCCAGTTCCAGCTGTTTTTGAAGGAGGTGGGCTCGGAGCATGGAGAGTGCCGTACCATACAGAAGTAAGGTGGCTGAGTAGGAGCGCGGTCCTCAAACGATTTTTTGAGCTTAGGGAAGAAATTGCTCTTTTCATGCAAAGTAAAGGAAAACCCTTGCCTGAACTGTCAGATCCAAACTGGCTGTGTGATTTTGCTATGTTGTGTGACATAACGGAGCATCTCGCCCAACTGAATCAGAGGCTGCG
>CABFOQ010021553.1:0-31205 GCA_900660455.1 Gephyroberyx darwinii
GTATCAGTTGTCGATGCACAACACTATCAGCCAACCTACTCTCACCCAATGTGTAACGTTCCGGTCGAGAACCCAAATGCAGAACAGACCAGTGAGGCAAGTTGGGAGAAAAACAAAGTGTTTATTGAAGATATAATCCGAAGGGAAGGTAGTGGGTAACCAGGCGGGCTTGGAGGCGGACGGGCAGGTGAGCGGCGGAAGATCCTGGAGACAGGAAAACAGGTTTAGGACGAGACAGGCAGGCGAACGAACAAATTGGCAGGCAGGCAGTAGCACGAGTGCAGGCAAAAACTCCAGCGCTGGAACAAACCGTAACAAGGCTTAATGATCCAGCGAAGACTGGTGTTGGTGCTGGGTATTTGTAGGGAAGGTGAGATGATTGATGAATGGCAGGTGCGCTGATTGTCAATGGAGATCTGGTGTGTAGAGAGAGGGGAAACGAATAGACAGACCAAAACTAAAACACACCAGGCACACGTCACACATACTAAAGAGGCTGGGAAAAATAAACAAAAACCCACTCACACCACTCACGGAGGCATGGTCATGACAATACGACCTTTAGTCTGATAGACACATAATTTGGTACCTGACCTATGTTTCTATCCTAGCGCTACAAATCTGCCTCAAGGCAGATTACGAATTTGCATTTTTTTTTAAAAACAATATAAAATTATATATAAACTGGCCTAAATGGATGAACAGTATGGCTGCCATCAACCAATGAACTTGACAAAGGGTGTGGCTTCTTTGTTCAACCAACATGAAGCTTTGTATATATGTTCAGTAGGCATGCCCAAACATATCTGTAAAAGTATTTCAAAATTGACAATTGCCACAAATGCCAAAAATCTCCTAATGTATTTGAAAGAATTTCTCAAAATTTGTTGGTCAGATAATTAAAGTTCAATTTTTTTTAAACTTTGAAAGGCATAACTCTTCCACTGTAAATCCAGTTAACACAAAGCTTGATACAAATATACACAACTATTCTTGCTCTCCAAATTTCCTTATACGGACCATTGAAGTTGCCCATATTTTGTTTTTTGCTAATCTCCTCAAACATTTTTTTCCCTTTTTCAATGTTTGACCTATCAACACTCAATTTGGTACACATGGAAAGGGGAGTATCATTCTAATTCATTCATTCTAATGAACCTATAGGGAGTGCCACAAACGCCAAAAATTGCTACCTCAGAACTGGGTGAATCAAATTGATATATGATATTTGGTACATATACTCAGTGCTACGTTAACACCATAATATGAAGTTTGGTTGTGATTGGTAAAAGTGGGTGTGGTCTATGACATGATAATTGCCTAATGACTTCTAATTCAAAGTGGGTTCAAATTATTGTTATGTAACTTGTTGAACTCTTCAGAAACTCAATCTGTAATATGCATGCCAAATTTCATTCAAATCTTTCAAAGCTGGGCTGAATGGAGGTACTTTGAGGCAGATGCAGCAACACAATCCATAGCAATGTTGATACAAAGGTGAAAAATAATTTTAATTGTAATGTAGCTTTTGTTTAATTTTCTTTTCCTACATTTAATTCTGTTGGTAGTGTTTAATAAAAATTTTTTTTGCTAAGATACGTTACATTTAGCACGTTTTACAACTCTTTTAGCTTTGTAAGCTGACAGCAACTACAGTACAATAACATCAGTAGCTTAAAATGCAATCTTTTTAGCTGTGACTCTTTTGTCTGTCATTTTGCTTAGATACTTAGACATATAGGGCTCCCTATTTTTAGTTTTGTAACTGTGAAGCTCTCATAATTTGACTCTTGCTGAGCTTGGCTACTAGCCACGTTATGTTTAAGTTATTGAGAGGTTGAGAGGTGCCAACTAAACAGTGTTGGCTCTGGAACTAAACTCCTTGATAGCGGTGGTGTCTTTCCTACTTAGGAGTTGTTACTGGTCGATGAAAAGGTCGCCTCAATATGACTGCAAGTTGTGGAGAGGAAAACAGCAATTTGCACTTGGTGTTCTTGGAGATGGTGGGCGGCGTGTTGGAGAAGGCTGCACCCACTTCAACACTCACGTTCGCAATGACCGGGATACCCGGAGGAGCGTGATTGGCACCCAAGGCGTTTGAGCCACAAAGCAAAGTGACTTGGTGTCTTCATCCTGTTTCTCACCTGGCCACGAGCTCTAGATAGTGACCGAAAGAATTAGATTGCAGATGTTAGTGGCTTCTGCAGGGGTGGTTGGCCTCACTCTTTGTGACAAGCTCTGCGATCTGGGAGGACCTCGGTGTCGAGCTGCTGGTCCTCTCCCTTTGGAAGTAATCCAGGCATGACCGTCTGGGAGGAGACCCTGGGACAGGCTGGAGGGGTCTGCATTTTGCTTTCGGATCTCTCAGGAGGAGTTGGAAGAAGTTGCTGGGGAAAAGCATGTCTGGGCTACTCTATTTGCCCTATTGCCACTGTGATCCTGACCTGGATAAGTGGCTAGAAGATGGATGGATGGATGGATGGATGGATGGATCTATGGATCTATTCTCCCAAAGTTAGCCATTGTGGGCCTGAACCCTGACATTGCTGCTTGCGGCTATACTTTTTAGGGGCTAAAAGACTATTATTTTTGTAACGTTGTATTAGGGGTTCAAGTTCGCAGGGCTGAAACCCTATGGTTTTTCTGTTGTTTTTCATTATTAGGGGTTTAAGCCTGTAATTATGATCCTATAGCAGGGGAATATGGTTTTGTCAACACCATAGGGCCCAAGCCCAATAGTGTCATAATAATCTTCAAAGCTGTTTCAGAATCTTCAGTATGTCATTTTAAAACACAATTAAAAAAAAAAAAGTATTATTATTTCAAACAAAAAAACTATTTAAAACAGATTGCAAGCATTAAATCGTTCTAACAAATTCAACTTTTTACCCTTTCAAGCTGAAGCAAGCACACAAATGTTCTTCAGAAAATGTAACCTTTTCTAGTTATTTGTTTAATCTGTCTCTTGCTCTATGTTTGAAGAGTCAGAGAGAGAGAGAACTACTATTACTGCTAGTACTAGTAATGCTACTACTACTGCTGCTGATACTACTATAACTATAGTATACAACGGTGTTAGTATATACTATGACTACTACTGCTACTACTGTTAGAGGTACTACTGCTACACCCCAGCAACCACGACTAATTACCCAGCAACCACCTAGTAATACCCTAGCAACCAATAGGAATCACCTAGCAACCACTCAACAGCTAAATGTGAATTGTATGCATATACATGTGTAGATAGGCCAACATTACTGTAAAACATTTATTCTCCTTATGTTAGCCGTTATGGGCACGAAACCTGACACCGCTGCTTGCAGTGTTTTCAAACCCTAACCGATCATGAAAACACATTGTACCACACACATACAGATGGATTTGACTGATGTGTTTGCCTCAAGTCATTAAAATACTACTAATAATAATAATACTAGACGACAGAGTTAGGGCCAGGGGTCACACACTAAACAATATTATTAAGATTCCTGTACAGATTCTTGACACGTTGTGACCTCTAGTTTCACAGGAACTCGCGCAAACCAATGTGAATTTAGTCAAAACAACACTTACATTTTTCCTTGACTATTCCTGGTTTCTGGAGCATAGCATGGAGCATCTCTTGTTTGAACACATTAACATCCATCCCCCTTGTCGTCTATTGATTTTGGTGAAAATGTACCACATCATTGCTGTGGTGTTTCTCACTGCACTTCCCAGAGATCACCTGTCCGTCAAACAATGTGTCCAACACTGTGACGTCTTTCTCCTTGGATTTTCTGTTGATGGAGTTTGAGTTTCTGTAGGTGGCGCTCTTTTCTTTGTCTGTCCAGCCATGGTGGCTATCGCTGCTCAGGCTAACTACCCGATTATTCTTCTGTTTATTCCAAATAAACCACTGTTGCTGCTGCTGGAAACATAAAACACATCACTTCCTGTGCACCAGAGGAGCTTCAGGACAGACATACCTGACACCGGGTGTTTAGAACAGCTAATTGAAAATCATGAACTGGCAAAAGTTGAATCACTATGGTGTTATACAAATGCTCGATAGAGAGTGGCATTTACGGTATATGACTATTTCACAGATTATTACTTTAAAACAAATGGGATTCCCATTGCATGTGACTAATGGTAAGGGCCAGGTGTATGGTGCATATGGCAGGAGTCAACAGCTTTGACTCCATATGTGGGAAAAGAGGCCGAGAGCACAGGTGCATAATGTACAGTACAGTATGGAGGATCAACCCCCCCACACACACACACTTTGTCCATTGCTGCTTCTCTCCAGCCACTTATCCCTCCCACAGGCTTTCTGCAGGGAAGACTCTATGTGTCAAGGTTAGACCAATATAGCGTTTTACTCATATACTATGGGGCCAATATTGGCCTTTCATTTAAAACGTGATACCGGCCAGTCTGTGTCGTCCACCTTGTGATTGAATAGATATTTATTGTATAGTTGATCAATACTACACTGGTTGTCTATGGGAAGCCATTAACCTGAACTGATTCTAATGAGATATTTTGATTGGGTTCCACACAAGTATGCATTATTATGTAATAGTAGTAGTAGTAGTATTGGTTTCACTGGATTGTGGGGGGTCACTCCATACTTAATGTAATTTTTGGGAATTTCTTGACATGAAAATGGTCAAAAAAAGAGTATCAGCATAAACTATCAGCCACCTGCAGCTTCAATACAAAAATGACTTTATCTGTACTGACCTTCAAAAGCCGATATCGGTCAAACCCTGGTATTTACAACGCTCAGTTCCCCTATCCTTGATTTCTGCTCTTTCTATCTGCGTCCGTCTCTCAAGAGAAAAATATTCTACTCTTATCCTCCCTCCCTCTCCTGTGTCCGGGTGTAAAGGATTACACTGGATAAAAGGAGAAGACAACACACAGAGGAAATCTGAATTCTTGCTGTAAAGTACCCTTGATTGTGGCAAATTATTTTACAATCTAAAAATTTTTTCTTGCGCACAAGTCTTGTATTATTTTTAAACTTCTCTGATTTCGGCGTCAGGTTGACTGACCGTGGGATTTGCCCAACCCAAGGTCATTTACACTCAACGGTTTTAAACTTCAGTTGTGCATCATGTGTGGTTACTGAAGATACAACTACATAACTGTCTTCTAAAACACACTGCACTTAGCCTGCTAAAAGAACTGAATTAGGGATATTAATGTGGGAACAGAGGTAGTGACAACAGTCATTATTCATCCCCTCATAGGCCCACATGACATTTTGCTACCAATGTCTCGGTATGTTTGTGTTTCATTTCTCATCCATGAAAACCCACAGTGTGTGGAGTGGATATATGCTGAATGTATAGTTGTTTAGAGGATGTTCAGGGTATTTTAGTAATATTTTTTATTCCAGATTTGTGTGATAAACAGCAAAGTGTTGAAGATGACTTCAGTGGACCTGTGCAAAAGTCACTTACTTTGAATGATTTGTTGACTTAAAGATGTAAAGACCAGTAGGCGTAGACTGTGACGACTCTACTGCTCTGCTCTCCTTGTTGGCTGTGTTGCATAGGGCTGACAGGGAGTGGTAGGAGGAGCCATTAGTGCTCATGGAGTACACCTGTGCAGCTCTGAGTACTAGCATATAAAACTGGCTATCACTAACATTCTCCCTCTCCACAGACATCCATTTTGGTTTGGCGTAGGGTTTGGTTCTTTCTTTTACATCCGACAACACCCCCACACCACACTTTCACGCAGCCATGCACCACATCCATGCACTACTGATTTTACTGGCTAACCTATCCAATTTCCTTGTTTGATAGTTTGTTATCTTTAGTTGTAAATAAATCATTTTTTGGCATTTGAAGTTCTGCGTGGTCTCCCATCTTTGTCACACATGAGCCGGTCTGTGACAAGACATACAACCTAGTGTGTGTGTGTGTGTCCCATATTGCAGTCAGACCATAGTAACATAGAGGTTAAATACATTTTGCATAAAAAAGAAACATGTGAATTGCATAGATTTTCCATTTGTACAAGTCATATGTCCACTCCTGAATTTCTTAAAAGTGCTAATACAGATCAGACATACTGCCTTCAGACATCTCAAGTAGGGTTTAAATGTTTGAAGTCAGCATGTATGATATTGGCCTTTAATTAAAAGCTGTATATGAGCCAGTCAGTGATGGAGGTTCCTCCTTGACCACAGCTACATAAAACAAACCTGCAATAACATTGTATTTTCTTTGCACATATTATTTATTCATGTTAAATATGTTTTGTGAATTAATTCCTCATTTAAAAGGCAGTAATGTTTTCCTAACATTGAATAGCTGGGCTGACCCTTCCTTATGGAGCTGCTAACCCCTAAAATAATTCATTAGTGTAGGTGCCAGTGGAGAGTTTCAGTGTCTAAATTTTGTTTCATAAGCTTTTTCTGCCCTGACAAGAATATAATTCTCTGGAAAACAGTGTAATCAAATTGTTTGGTGTGAAAATGGAAAAATATAAAGATTTGAATGTTGGCACAGAAGATATTTTGTCCCTGGCTCTGGTTCTGGACATTTTCTCTCTCTCTCTCTCTCTCTCTCCCCCTCTCCCTCCCTCCCCCAGTGGCTCCCTGTGATACAGGTGCATAATGTGTGCTGGATGTCCTGTCCAGCCTGCACGATGTCTCTGTGCTCAGTCTAAAGGGGCTGATAACGCCAGATGGCTCTCTGCTTTGTAAGGCTGTGAAGCGAGTAATGCAGTGGAGCAGAGCCCCTAGGCTAAACACTGTCTGCATCTCGTGCAGTGGAGGTGTGTGTTGTGGTACCGCTATCCCTGTGAGAACTATTTTGAGTTTTGGACCTTCTTCGGAGTGTGACCGGTCTTCACTTCTTGTTTTGGGTAAGAGTTCAGGTTGAGGTTAGTTCAGGTTAAGGATTTGCGCTTGAGTTTAAAGATTACAGTTTTTGGTAGATTGTTAGTCAACGTAGCCATTAAGCGCATAAGAAGTGCATAAGAACATAGACACCAGTAGGCTCCATGCTAACACGTTAGTATACACTATGCTGAATGGTAGTAGTAGTGCTCACCTGAAATGATACAATCAACAATTTCTACATTGAGTGTCTTTATTATTATGTTGTGCGAGTACCTAGATTGAGTTTCAAGTTAGCTAGCTTTTGAAAGACAGCTGGATCTTCAATGGATGGGATGTCTGGGGGAAGCCTGGTCTCCATATGCCTTTTCCTATAAATCTTTTCTGACAAATCTAAAGGGATCCCTGAAAAGGCTGCCCTAGCTCATTCTCTTTTATCCCTTTTTCCCCAAGATTCTCTGCTCTCCTCAACGCTACCAAGCCATTTTTCTTTCTTGTAACACATTGATGACCCTCTCTCTCACTTCCTAGCCTCTCTCCACTGCTTTCTAAGCTGCCTCCTCTCTTTAACTAGCCACTCTATCTCTTGCTGTCTAGAATTCTTTGGCCCCGAAACTGCCTTCTCTCTTTTTTTTCATAAAGTCCAAACCTGTTTACTCCATCTTCATGGATAATATTCCCCATTTGGTCTAACTTATTCTCAACTGTACCTCTTAACCCATCTAGTGCCATCTAGTCTCAAATCTGCGTTAACTGCCTTCCCTCTTCTCTGTAGCCTCAGGCTATCTCACTCTAGGTTTCTCTCTCATATTCCTTTCCTCGGCTGACTAACCTCACTGCTCTCCAAACCCTGTGTCTTGGCACTGCTCAGTGACAGGGGTTTAGATATCCTGTGAACTTTGGGTTTTTTTTTCCACCTGCCACTGCACTTCACCCGACTGACTGCACTCCCTCTACCAAACACCTCTTGCCTTGGTGTATTTTAAGGCCTTTTGGCGTTGTCACCTTTCCCCAGCCACAGGAACAAACTGTAGCTTCTTCCCCTGTACTGTACCGAGTGTACTGTTGAGCCTTCTTGAGACTCGACCAACATTTCGGTCTCAAGAAGGCTCAACGGTGTATTCCAGCATCCTGGAACCATCCCCATCTATACCCACTTTCAACAGATTTACCTGACTTTGCCCCTGCTATCTAAAACCTGTGTGCCTAGTCTCTTACTAATACCTCCCTACCAACAAACTAGCGCTTACCTACCATTAACCTAACATTAATATAACAATGCAACCTGCCTGTGCGGTACAACAATACAACTACATTGCCAGACTAGCAGACTGTTTTGTGTGCATGTGTGTAGATATTCCCCATTCGGTTTGTTGTTGTCCCCTGTATAACTTTATAACCATCCAGCTTTGCGTCCCCCAATGACGAGTGTGTAGTGCAAAATACAGTGGAGGGGCAGCCAGTCATAAGACTGAAAACCCCCAGTATGCCTCCCAGAGACAGGTAAGCACAATTTATGTTCTTGTTTGTTTAATGATTTAATTTTAGTAATTTAGGTTATTGTTTGTTATCTGGACTATTCCTGTTGGGGAAACTAGTCTAGTAACTAGATCTAATACCTTGTTTCCATTACTCAGAACCAGGCCGTGCAGCACTGTGCAGAGCTGAGCCTGATAAAAGTAAAAGCCCAGTTGTTAATGTAGTGTAATTGTAATGTTTCCGTTATATACAGATCTAACTTGATTGTCATTATGTTTGTTGCTATGCGGTAGCACTGTAGTGGCAGGATGCTACTAACGTTATGAGCTGTTTGTCTGCTAACTGTGGCTAAATGGCAGGTTCTGTCTTTGTTTTGATTTAGATTAGTCATTCATCTGTGTGCCTGCAGTGGGTGCATAAATGCATGAATCTTGCATAGTGTACCTTTGACGGCTGAATTGGTCAACCGAACATTCTACCAAAAACAGAAAATTGCATTATGCAACTTTTTTATGGTAAAATATTGCCTTTTTTTCAATCTCAGTAATATGTTTGGCCTCAACAAGAGAAAATCCACCCATCAATGCTGCATGAGACCACCTAGTTCATCACAGCCTCCAGCCTCTGTGGTCAGGCAGTGGAAGGAAATCTTGCCGCACAGGAAGTGATGCATTTTAGGTATTAGGTAAACAAGGACGAGATTATCCTGTGATCTGCGGACTATTGTGGCTTGTAGTGGGTGCAGTCTAGCATGGCTGAAGCAGCTCCACAGATTTGGAGGCCTCTGCCTGCAGCTGTCCAGAAGAATAGAATCAGATCTTTGGAATGTCTCCAAGCAAAAAGGAATACAAGAAACAGATTAAACAATGAGATGCTGAAGATCCTGAGAATTAGTGCCTTCCCTCTCAACAGGTATCAGATTAAAGTCCACAACCTCTACGTGTCCTGACAGCTGTGGAGACTCACTGGAGTCCAGTGGTAATTAGACACACATGGCATAGTCACAGTTACTATGTAAATAGTATGGTATCATAAAGGTTTCAGTGACAGAATTTTTTTGTATGAAAAGATAGCTGCCACTTTCCCCACACTAATTGCAACCTATATACTTGGCAAATAGGCAATACATGTCATAGCCTTTTGCTGACGTTTTGCTCCAATCTACTTGCTGTACTGTTATGTTTCAAACATTGATCATTAGCGATTGGGGTTTCAATAGAATTGCAGCATTGAAACCTGGCAAGAATCAATTGACTGGACAAATATTTGATCTTAGGTATTGTTCATGACTCATGTATCTTTACTGAATCATGTTTACATACATGGAAGTAGTAACTTAATTAGCCTAGGGTAGCTTGCAAGCTTTCCACAGAAATACATTTTACAGAGATTCAATTTTATTATCAGTATTACTAATTTTAGTAAGATAGCTATTTTTTTAAAAGTTTTTGTGGCCACATTATTATCATCATATCACCATAAATATGTGTTACACAAATTAAAAATTAACTGGCTTGAAAACATTTCTCCAACTGTTTTTGGTGATGACAGATAAGGCTTCAGGAAAATAGCCAGCCCTGCCCAATATAAAGCTCATTTATTTGGACACTTACCATCAGACTGAAGTTGCCAGCATGGTTCTAGAGGCACATCAACTCTAGTTTTACGTTAGGGTAAGTTAAGGCTAGTTTAGCGTTAGGACTCAGCTTTAGGCTTTTGTGTATATACATTTGTTTCTGTGTGTATGTGTTTATGTGTATGGGAGTGTTACAAAGATGAGGGAGGGAGGGAGCATACAGTAATGCTAATGTTCTTTCTATCTCCAATTTTCACTGTAATTGAGAGCTGACAACGTCTGCGATATAGTGAACCATGTTTAATGGTACTAAGTGATGTCTGCCAAATGTCAAAAGACACTGGCAAAATGCAATACATACTGTATGAGTGATTAGTTTATTTCAGTGCTTGAGGGGGGCCTGGTGCATTGGTATGTGTGTTTATCTGTGTGTGTAGAGGACATGTTTTCCAAACAGATGAAGACTATAAACATGAGCCATCACCCATTCCCCTGCAGCCATATCATATTATATTATATATTATACATATCACATTTTTTATGTTATCCACCTAATCACTTTTAGTTGACTAGATGTAATGAAATCATTCAGTCTTCATGTATGTATAGACATTGGACTGAGTTCGCAATAGCTTTGAGACTTTTCTGAAATGTACAGCAAATCATTGCAGGATTACTCATATTTTCTCCAGATTAATGGACGTCGTCTTTCAGATCGTTGCCTTTGCCACCAATTCTAATTTGATTACACTGGGATTTACGACATTGTTGAGCAATACATCAGTTTATGTGATGTGAATTAAGGTATCTTAGCATTAGTACGTGTCTACATGCGAACGTGTGAGTTATAATTTGTACTGTCAGAGGCAAAGGCTAAAGCCTGAGATGAAGTGCCTTTCGTTGGTGTGGGTACATGACATCCCCCATCAGGAGAACAGAGTACCAAGAGTTGTATCATCTCGTCCATGAGCTCTTTTACAGTGAAACAGTCACACATTGAAAGGAGCACAGTGTTCTCTTGATTTAAGGCCAGAGGTCCTTGGTCTGAAGACCTAAGCGACCTTGTAGCTTTGCGGGGGCTCAATAATTTGTAAATATACGTTGGGGCCAGACCATTTAATGCCTGAAAAGTAAAAAGATGAATAGTCAAGAGGGGAAAAGCAATATTTTTGGGATTTTTGCAGTTGGAAAAAACAGGACTGCAACATAATTAGCACATTTAAATTTAGGATTGAAAGTGAAATTTGTTGACTTGATGTTGGGGATCAGGGCCAGTTTTCATGTTCAAAAAAGCGACCAAGGTGATCACCAACCAAAGTGGCAAAAAGCCAGAGCACAGCTTGAGCTAAAAAGGAGTAAATTATTGGTTTTTGTATTTTGTTTCAACATCACTTCTCCCTTTTCTCTACCTCAGGGGTCATTCGGACAGCTTTGTCCAACATGGACCGTGAGTCCAGGGACCACTACGCTGTGGTGATCCAGGCCAAAGACATGGCTGGCTCAGTGGGAGGACTCTCTGGATCTACCATCATCAATGTCACACTTACTGATGTCAATGACAACCCTCCTAAGTTTCCACAGAGTAAGTGATCCTGATCATACGCAGTGAACAACTTGTTCCATTTTGACAACACCAAGTAAGTCTTGCCTAACCTGTGACATTCCAGGATCTTTTGCAAGGATGTAGATCTTTTAGAAGATTATCAGCACCTAGCTTCCTAAATAGAAACTTTAATCAGTACCCTTAAGTAGAATAAAACTAAAATACATTTAGATTACTTTGATTAGGTTGAATATGGTCAAGTCACAATCTGGTGGATGTCGGCCCGAGGAGTGTCATATCTGTACAGACCATTTGCTCATTGGCATTGGTGAGACACACACATTGTCTCACCTATGGTATATTGGGGAAAACATTGTAATAATAAAAACTGATTAGGTAAGAAGGGGGTGGTTTCAGGGTGCTGCATTGCACTGTTGAGCCTTCTTGAGGTGAGGACTCACATACTCAACCCTGTAACTACTAGAATAGGTAGTTAGTGAATTCTGCTGCCTGTCTAACAGTTCCATAGGTTTAGCCTGATGTCCTCTGTGGCCACCACGTGTGAGTTAGTACATCATTCTTTAATATCTTCTTCCCTGGATTATGGCACAAGGGAGACTCACGTTATATCCTTTGTTTACTAGCATTTTAAGCAGATAGCACATACACAGTCAAAATCCTACTGACCTCAAACAGAATTACAACATTTTACTCATATTTTATATTAGACATTTGGCCCTAGAAAGGCTACACAATCTTGTTTAAATTAATAGCGATTGGTGTTGCTATCCTGAGTTAAAAACAAGTCACTTCCTCTACTTCTAACATCAAAACTGCATGTATCTTGCCCAAATTGAGCTGTGGAAAGCATATCGTTGACTTGCCCAATGGCACTGACATTAGTATTACAGTTAGAATTTTGGGTTGTTTAACAGCATCGCCGAAAAAAACAAAACTTAATGAGAAACAAGAGGCACTTGAGCTGCCTAATGCCCTGCCATTTTTCCTCATTAATATTCATATTAATTCAGGTGCGTCAATCTAATCAGCTCATCTGCTGTGTAAGGGAACCTGTGGTGTAGGTTGATATTGAGTTGTGATCACAAGAATGTGTCTTCAGACAGGCACCACCATGATGACATAATGACTCGCATACCATATACCATGGGGGCGGGACATCCGGGTATCTGCAGGTTTGAGAAAGCCAAATTTAATATTTTTTCAGAACATGTTTAATATAGATTAAAGATGTAATACCAAATCCCGAAACTGTTCTGAAACTACAAATGAACAGTAACAGAAAAAGGACAGCAGGAAATGAAATGTTAAGGGTAATGATGTCTAACATGTTTGGCATATTGTACTAGAAAAAGGGAGAAAATGGGTGCATTATGTTATAGAGGTTTAAATCACGATAGCGGTTTGTTAGCCCAGTCAAATTATGCCTGTTGTCCTGCCACAGTTATGTCCCTGAATTGGGAACGTCCGGGAGGTTCAGGTTAATTTTTAATGTTTAATGCTGTGATGAGAGGGGAGACGAGTCCCAGTGTTATTTTAGAATTTTCTTATTATGCACCTTAATTTAACAGTTAATAGCACAAAGAGTGCTTTTCATCCCTCTGGAAAGTGTATTTCATATTGTAAAGAAGGTATAACAAGCTGTCACTGGTTCACTGTTGAATGTCTTGCAGCCTGTGGCAAAATGTAGTCCTTGTAAATACAAACCGATCAAACTGAGCCAATATGTTGTGGCTTTTCTGACAAACTTTGTTTGTGCACTAAACTGATATTGCATCTGTGACCCAGGTGAGACGAGGGGTTTATTTTATTTAATGCATTCTCATGCTGATGCTCATCACTCCTGTCTCATATTCTGTTATTACAGATTGCCAGTAAAGTGTCCAAAAGGAGACTGTGTGTGGGTGGTGATCCTGTTACACAGAGATACCTGTGGCAACAAATATGCAATACAGTTCTTCATTTGGTTGCTAAGTGGTTGCAAAGTAATTATTAGTGGTGACTAGGTGGTAGATTAATGATTGTTAGGTGGTTACTAGGTAGTTGCTAGGTTCTTCCTAATATTTGCAAGGTGGTAACTAGCTTGTTGTAGTGGTTATTAGATGATCATGAGGTGGATACTAGATGGCTCCTAGATTTTTCCTTTGTGCTTTCTACACCCTACTGATGTCAGGACAGCAGTCGGTGCCCATCTTTCGCCGCAGGCTGAAAACCCACCTCTTCAAGAAACACTACCCTGACCCTTCCTCTTAGCACTTGCTTATTTGTCTTCACTTCACATATGTCTGAGCTCTTGTTTATTAGCTCTTGTTTATTTGCTTCACTTATTTGTCTTAGCTCTTGCTTATTTGGTTTACTTATTTGTCATTTGTTTAATTAAAAAGTAGGTAGCTAACTTATTGCGCTTTTACCTTAGCACTGGTTATGCTCTTAGATGCTTGTTTAGGAAAGAAATGCACTTACGATTTCTGGTGACTAGTAGTTCTCTTGCCTACCTATTTTGAATGTACTTATTGTAAGTCGCTTTGGATAAAATCCAAATGCCTGTAAAAAAAGCGGTTCTGTAGGGACATAGAGATGTTAGAATTAATACAACTGGTTAAGCCCACATTGCTTGCTCCCTTACTATGCACTCCAAACAAAGTTTCTCCCCATAGAGTTGCAACTGATAAGAATACTTAAAAGGATAATAAATGATTTGCACAACATCAGTAGACATTTTTTGGGTCACTATCACAATAATAAGTAATAATAACCAAATTCTAATCTGATTTAAGACTATGTGAAGTTGCAGCACTGCACCACAGATATCAGCAGTCTGGGAGATGAGAAAATGGGATTTTAAAAGTTAATACAAGAATTCAGAAATGCGAGACTTTCATTGTAATGTAAATTATTGATAAAATATTCAAACTGTGACAAAATATAATATAAATAAGAATAGAGCAAATTAATGTAAATGTACACAACAGATAATGTCAGCATTACAACATATTACGTAAAAATGTATGAAAAGAAAATAACTACAGTAGTCAACATACATGCAATTCATGCCAAGTAAGAGGGAAAAGTATGAAGAAAAGTGATTTGTGAAATTATATTATAAAATATATTCAAATTACACCTGTACATAATAAGATGCAGATTTATATATGTGCATTTGTAGTTGACCTTATAAAAAACGGAGAAGCAATAATGTGAGAGGCACCTGTGCATCTATTCTGTTCTCATTTCCACACTCATAATCACAACATGTTTATGGATGGAGGTATATGCCCAGAGATATGTTACGATTGTAGAGACATATATACGGATCAGAAGCAGTGCAAGCAAAATGTCATGCAGATTAGTCCAGAGCATAGGAATTCTAAGATTTCCAGGATAGTTCCTATAGTTGGCAAATGATGGTTGTTGGGACAAAAGAGATTAACGTGCTCTGTGTTGCACCATGAGGCTGAAGATGCTCTGCAGCACACCGCCACAAACAACAGTGCTCAGGCCACCACTGATTGGTAGAAGTAGTCAGTAGTTTAGTAGTCAGTTACATACATTGAATGACCCGAGCCTGCCCCGTGTAGTGCCTCCATGTTATCAGTCCAGTCCAGTTTGTTGTTGTGATCTTGCACCACTTTTCATGCATCCATTTAGTGTAATCAGTATGTTCATATGGAATAAATTTTTACAGCTCTGTTAACTATGAATGTTTTTTATATGGTTTGGGCGCAAACAATTTTGTTGGAAAATTACTTTTTCACCTTGTTAACTATTTTTCCATGCACCTGTTTACCAGCAATTGGCAAAAAAAAGAACATTTTTATTTTATTGTATTTTTCTATCAAAATTCCATTATTTTTCCTTCCTGGAAAGTGGTGTATCTTAGCGCTTACTTCATGATGTACCACTAGGTGTACACCAATAATCCTCCCCTCTCATCAGATAAAACTCTCCCTAACAGATATCCCATTGGTTTACACCATCAGCCACTTTTGAATGATACCTCTCCTCATTATGCCCCATCCCAGCATCTTGATTCAACAGGAAATAAGTCAATTTAAGCATAAAGAGAGACTGATAGCAACACTAGCTGGTTGATAAAAATCTAGAAACGTTGTATGCATCTATAGTGAAATACAGTCACTGCTGAGGTAATTTCACAACTGTGACTTAAAAGCAAACCTGATGGCCTCCTGAGATACGTATTGGCCCTGCAGATGAACATGTACCTACAGAATATGAATTATATGTAAAGACTTCGACACACACACACGCATACCATGTTTTACATTTACAGCTTCAGGCCAGCTGGAACAAAGTATTATGCTAATGACACTAGTAAACATGTCAAGAAATTTTATATCACAAATGCAGTGGCAACTGAACTATCTTGTTTAATATGCACATATTTATTTTTTTCATTTCTGATTCAAGGTCACGCACATATACGCACACTCCCACATAGACACACAAGGATATTTGCATTTGGTTTCTAAAAACATTTCACCTGAAACAGGTCAATCATCAGTAAAGAAGCGCAGCAAAACACATCAACCAAGGGTTAGATATAAAACCATGTGTGGATATCCTGCATGGAGGCTACTCACTGACCATTTGTTACGTAATAAATGAATAAAACAGTCACACAAACAGAGCAGAGTACAGCACACATTCCTCACAATAGATTAGTTATTCTTCACCGTAGTTTCACACTTCTCATGCCTCCCCAATGTCAGCATTTTCAATTAATTCCAAAAACATCTCCCAGATGTTAAAAAACTCAGAAGATTTCTTCCTAACTATATAAGTGAGTTTCTCAAGAGCCAAACTTGTTAAGTTTTTTAACCAGTGGCCAAGAGAGGGGCAGCTAACATTCTTCCAACACAGAGCAATTGAGCGCCTGGCTTGTAATAGACACAGGTCAACCATTTTTTTCTCTCTATTAGATAAAGAACAATTGTTTGGATAAATGCTTAATATACACAGTTTAGGACTTAGAGGTATTGGAGAAGAGGTAATTTGAGAGATAAAGCGTATCACCCAACTCACACTCACATTCACACAAGCAGTGATATAATGTACCTTGATGAGTACTGCACTTATAACATTGGTCAGGAATATTAGGATCCAATTTATTTAACTTCACATGGGTGATTCTCAGGGTACGTTCTCATTATCCAATTATATTGTATTAATCTCACTCGAGTATTGATGGTTTGTGTTTGTGCCTTTGAGCATATTATACCCCATTCGTCTTCTAAGATGTCCTCTTGTAAGTCTTGTATCCACTCCTATCTCTTACTTTCAGAGTCATCTTTATGGTTTTCCACCATTATATTATACAATTCAGTAAGCTGCCCTTCGCCAAAACAATCTTTTGAGGAAAATATCTCCAATGTGGACAGCGGAGGTTGTAGAACTGAATTCTTTAAGCATGCCAAAATAAAACTTTGAAGTTGTAAATACTTAAAGAAGTGTTTCTGTGGCACGTCATACTTCTTTCAGCTCATCAAATGACATTAGATTGTTGTTCTTATAGAGATCCATTAGTCTAACTATGCCCTTACTTTTAAATCCCATGTCATTTTTAGCTGGGCTGAAATGTTCATTGCCCCAAATTGGTGAGAAACAAGATAACACTGGGGAATCACCCAGATATTTATGTACTTCATACCAGACATCAATAGTGTTTTTCACAAAAGGATTAACTGTGTATTTTCTTAATTTATTAAAGGGAGCAGTGTATAAAAAGCTATCCAGTGCCAAACCCTTTGAGAACAATAATTCAATTTGTAACCAGGGCAGTGCAACCTCTTTAGAAAACCAAAACATTGCAGCCCTCAACTGGGCAGCCCAGTAGTACCACTGTAAATCTGGTAGTTGTAACCCACCCCTATCGTAAGGTAAGTACAAAAGAGAAAATCTTGGCTAAGCCTTGGCTTCCTGTTATTCCAACTAAAATTTGAAATTTTGGGGAAAAATGTAGATGGAGGAGCCAATGGAATTGATTGGAAAAGATATAGAAATTTAGGTAATATATTCATCTTAATTATATTTATTATTCCCATTATAGACAGAGGCAATGTTGTCCATTTTGTGACATCCTCTGACACTTAAGCTAACATGGGCTCATAGTTAGTTGAACTAAGGGTGCTTATCTCTGGTATTATTCTAATACCCAGATAATTAAAACATTCAGTGGTGTTTACAAATATGAGGTATCGTTGGATTTCTTCTCTCTTGTTCATTTAGAAACATAATAGATGATTTATCTTTGTTCACCTTAAAACGAGAGAAGCTACCAAATTGATTGATCAAATTTAAGAGGGATGGTATTGATTTTCCAAGATCTGATAAAAACATGATGGTATCATCTGCATACAGTGTGACATGATGCTCCAGGTCCCCTGTCTTAATGTTGCTAGCTGAAGGGTGTGATCTTATAGCTATTGCCAACGGTTCCATGGCTATTACAAAAAGTAAGGGTGAAATTGGTGAGCCTTGTCTCGAGCCACGAAATAGCTTAAACGGTTGTGAAATCAAATTATTTGTGGATACTTCTGCAGATGAATGAACAAACAGAATCTCAACCCATCTACGAAAGTAGTCACCAAACCCAAACCACTTAAGCACCTCCAGTAGATAGGGCCATTTGACTCTGTCAAAATGCCTTCTCTGCATCAAGTGACAAGATGGCAGTATCAGGGGACCCTTCACATACATGGGCTATATTGAGTACCCTGCTCACATTATGGAACTCCTGTCGATTTTTAACAAAGCTGTTTTGAACAGCATGTATCACTGATGGTAGGATTCTCTCTAGTTTCATAGCCAAGGCTTTAGCAATGATCTTTGCATCGGAGTTCAAAAGTGAGATTGATCTGTAGGAGCCACATTCTCTTGGCGGTTTATCTGGCTTTAAAATAAGAGTGATCAGGGCACAACAAAGGAGGAAGGTAACCCTGTTTGAAAGATTCTGCATACATATTTAACAATGGCCCCAGTAGTTTTTCTTTGAATACTTTATAAATGTCTATTGGGTTTCCCATCGGGTCCTGACACCTTACTGCCTGTCATCTTAAAAATGCTGTGGGAAACATCCTCTAAATCCAGTTCCTTATCCAGCTCAATTTTTTTTTTACCTTTGGGGATACAGGGATTGCCCAGTTTATCTAGGAAAATGGTCTGGTTTACTGAATTCTTTGGATAGTCTGACTGATAGATGGCCTTATAGAATGAAACGAATGTATGGTTAATTTCCAATGGATCTATAGTTATTTCCCCCTGCTCATTCCTAATTGTATTAATGGCTCTTTCTGAGTTACGCTTCTTAATTTGCCAGGCTAGCAATTTACCGGGTTTTTCACCCTGGTCATAGAAGGTTTGCTTAAGCCTTATTAGACTGTTTTCAGCCTTTAGTGTGGAAAGCTCCTTGAATTCAGCTTTAAGGATAAATAGTTCTTGTTTTTTGCACTGAATTATCAAGGCTAGCATCTCTCTCCAATTCTCTGATTTCTAAGTCCAACTCCTTTATTTTCTGTTTGAATTTATTAAATTTGGAACTAGTGAAACTAATCATTTGCCCTCTAATATATGCTTTAAAAGCTTCCCACCTGGTGGCCGCAGATGCATTACATTACATTACATTACAGTCATTTAGCAGACGCTTTTATCCAAAGCGACGTACAATAAGTGCATTCAACATAGGTCGGCAAGAGAACTACTAGTCGCCAGAAATCATAAGTGCATTTCCTTCCTCAACAAGCATCTAAGAGCAGAACCAGTGCTAAGGTAAAAGTGCAGTAAATTAGCTACCTACTTTTAAGTAAACAAATGAGACAAAATAAGTAAATCTAATAAACAAGAGCTAGGACAGAATAAGTAAGTCAGATAAACAAGCGCTAATAAACAAGAGCCCAGGCAAATAAGTGAAGACAAATAGCCTAGTGCTAAGAGGAAGGGTCAGGGTAGGAGGGTAGGAGGGTAGGAGGGTAGGAGCAGTTGCCATACCAGGCAGTAATGCCCCCAGACAGGATGCTCTCTATGGTCCCAGAGTGAAAGGTTTTCTGGACCACATTGTCCATGTCAGGTCCTCAGTGATGTGCACACCAAGATACTTTAGGCTGCTCACCCTCTCCGTTGAGGCCCTGTTCATCCTGGGGGGGGTGTAGTCCTTCTGCTGCTTCCTCCTGAAGTCCACAACCCGCTCTTTGGGCTTGCAGACGTTCAGGGTGAGTCTATTTGCCTGCTAGCACAGTGACAGGTCCTCCACCTCGTCCAGGTAGGCCTTCTCATCGTTGTTAGTGATCAGGCCTACCACCACCGTGTCGTCAGCAAAGTTCACGATGGTGTTGGAGCAGCGAGTGGCGACGCAGTCATGCGTGTAGAGGGAGTACAGCAGAGGGCTCAGGACACATCCTTGGGGGACTCCAGTGTTAAGAGGTACAGCCTTCCACACTCACCACCTGGGATCTGCCAGTTAACAAGTCCAGTACCCAGTTGCAAAGGGAGGTGTTCAGTCCAAGGTCTCTGAGCTTGGTGGCCAGCCTGGTAAATATGTACACAAGTATGGGATCTATTTATTTGGCCTTACCAGACTTTATGTCAGGCGTGGTTCCAGCCTCGGTTAATCATGCCAATACATGTACTGAAAGAACTTCTAGGATGCCATTTGTCTAATATACATGTATACCGGTATCAACGCTATTGATCCCTGTTAATTGGAATATGGCAGGAGCATGAAAACCACAACTTGTCCAAATGAGACTTTATACACAAAAACATTTCAGTACCATGTCATTTTTTTTATTTTAAAAAGGTGTCATTTGAGACTTTATACTCCAACATGAACCCTAACTTCATAGTTTGAGACTAAAGACTGGATTTTTACAGAGAACACAAAATATGTCCACTGCAGTATACACAACACAAACACTGATCTTTTGTCCAAGCCAAATCTTTATTCTGTACAGCAGGATAACATTTTACTCTGTAAAAACTGATGGGCTGTGATGGTGAAGTTTCTCCTCTTGGGCATTAAAGCACTTAGGAGTTGGCGTTGGGTCCCTTCTTCTTGCCGAAGGTGGGAACAACATTCACAAAGCGCCTGTTGTACTGGATGCGACGCTTAGCACGGCCAGTCTTCTTCTTCTTCTTCTCCTGCTTGTCAACCTGGAGAGTGACAGGGAAGAGGACTTTTCATCATCTTAGATCTCAATGCATTATAACGTAGTGACAATTTCTCAAGTTCATCCCACCCAGAAACATCAGCAGGCTCATTAATAGACAATCAATATTAAGGACATTAAAACTGTTTTTGGATTTCTATGTGTAAAACTGGAACAAAGCGTAGTAAGTATAAGGTCCTCTAACCTTGGGTGTCTGTCCCCTCACTTTTCCGGCACGGGCCAGAGAGCCGTGGACCTTACCTGGTGGAGAGAGAGGAAAAAGGGTAGTAAGTATGTTATATGTAAGACAGGTGTGATGCCTGTGACTAACTTACTATCATTTATTACTTTTTTTTTTTTATTGGAAGCTATAGTTTTCTGCAGCAACATCTTCCAAAAATACTGCAGGTGATCTTGACAAACGTCAGGTCCAATGCAATCACCATGCCTTTTGTGAGGCGACAATTAGGCCATCATTGCTACTCCTATACTCAATATGAGAAACTGCTATACTGGGAGAGTGTAGGAGTAGCCATGTCCCAGGTGTTAGAGCATATTCAATATTAAACAACTTTTCAACACGTAGATTGGGCATGCCATGCTCCCCACAAAACAGGTGTTTAAATTCTGATGCTCAGTTTGGGTTTGTGATTGACTAATTTGTAATATTGGGTGTGGTACATTTACTGACCTCCCAGCAGCCTGCCAGCCACCTCCAGGGTGCAGTGCTCAGAGATGCCACAGGATGCCAGGGAGGAATCATCCTCCAGTGGGCAGCCTGCAAGCAACAGCACCTGGTCCTCGACCAGGAGACCCTCTAGAGCTTGGACATGGGCCTGAAATACACAATGCATAAGACATTAGTTCTCTCCAGAACTAATGGACAACTGCCTCCTCCTTGAAATTATTACAGGTGCAAGCTAGGTCTCCGCTTTAAATGACAACACCACATTCAAATGACAACCAATGTGAGAGAAAGGGTCTGATCACTAACACATGGGCATTTTACCTTAATGTCACCGACAGTCTCCTGTCCGGTCACTTCAAGAGTGTGAGTATTCTGGGCACGCAGGAAGAGCTGCATCTTGACGCTGGAGAAAATACAAAACGGTCATGAAATGTCACTCAGCTTTTTTTACAGTTGTAATAAAACTAAGGGCAACGACTGGTTTTAAGTGACAGCTAACATTAGCCACTCAATCGAAAGTGACTTGTAATACCTGTGTAACGTTACTGTTTCTTACAATGAACTGTCTAAACACAGAGATAGACTACACACTACAAACAAAAAAGCACACAGTGACAAACAGGTTTGTTGAAAAATCCAAAAGCACCTATGAAACCGATGCAACGTGCCTGAAGTGGAACCAGCTTGCTTGTATCTCTAGATAGAGAGCTAATGCTATGCTAGCGTTACTAGCCACATGGGGCACGCGTTTCAACAAGTCGCAAAAATAAGGGTACTATACGTTAACTAGACAAAATAATATGTATTTTATGATTAATAAAGGTTATATGAGCTATATTCATGGGCCAACCGTTGTCAAAGTTTTAGAAAATGTGGTGTTTTCACTCAATTTTCACAGGCCTTACCTCGTTTGATGCTAGTCGTTCGACGCTAGGCATAAAAAGGGCTTTCGGAACGTCGACAACCGCGCATGTGCAAATTTACGGAAACCGGAAAGGCCTACTCTGCAACTGTGGCCACTCCCGCTCCTAGTCTTTGGACCCATCGGTAACACCAGCGGCTTATTGCTTTCATAAAGCGGCCGTAAGACATTTTAAAAAAAAAAAGATATATTAAATAAATTTCGTAACAGAAATGTAATGTCCTTGCAAGCAATTTAGTTATAGCACCTAAACAAAGTGCTTGCTAAGCGACTTCTTGGTAGAGTGGGGATCTTGGGTTAGCGCAGTTGTACGTTTACTGGGTATTTTACAGGTGCTTCTAATGGGACTCAGCCAAAACTAAGAAATGGTTTCACAATTATAATTGATCAAATATGAGTGACTTTACAATTAGGTTTTATAGCACTGCCTTATATCTTAAATTGTTTTTTCATTTGGCTTAGTTATTGTGCAATGTAATATAAAAAGGCTGATTTATACATCGGAAAATCTATTAAATAAATAAAAAAGGTCCTTAAGGTAAATAAGCCTACTCATTCCATGCTCCATGAAAATACTTTTTTCCTTCATCTACAGTCTTCATTACTAATGAAATATAACAGCAGCAGACCATTGAGCTATTTAGGGATCATGTGGGATGATAATTAAATAAGGGACTCATGAGGATATCAATCTCTTTATTATGAAATTAAGTCAAAATAAAAAATGAGAAACTTCATTTCTTTCTGGAAACAAAAAACCCCCATGTAATATTAAAAATCTTGTCAAGCAGGAACAGGGGGCTCCAGAGGTACACCCATGAATGCCTCCTTTACAAAGCTACTCTTTAACATAAGTCATTTCCTGAAGAGACCCAACTAAGTCATCCAATCTAAAACTTAAAAACTTATGAGCCTTTTTCACAGAGGGAAAGTAAATTTGCCTTCACAAACACATGCATTAAAGAACACAAAGGCAGCCAAGTCAATGTTGGAGATGATGAATGTAGCCATCGATGTGCTTGAAACAAAATATGATCACGTGAGGAGGGTTTTGACAGATCTAGGCAGGACAAAGGATGCTTTCTTCAGAATCTCTTTCATGTGAGGATGTTGTCAATCATGTAGGAGGAGGGGGGTAGTACTGGTTATACTGGGCATATTGGTTGTACTGCCCCCAGGAGTTCTGTCCCCAATTGCCATATTGTTGCTGAAAAGAAAAAAAACCCAAAAGTTAACCAATTTATACTAAACACGTTGCACAAACTCAATTACTGACATTTCCAGTAGGCTAAGACAAAAATGTCTTGCTTTGCCTTGCACAAAAAAATGTCTACTACAAGGGATAACAAACTGTTACTATAAATGGGTGTACATGCATCAAGTGAAAGATGCTTTTTTTGGTGCCTGTGAACTGTCCAGATTTTACTCACCTGGTACCAGTTGTAGTTGTAAGCCGAGTTGTTGGCCTGCATGTCTGGCGTCATGTTTCCTGAGCCTGAGGAATTGTCATCCACACGCTGTCTCTTGGAGTCAGGTTCCTGAGAGCTGTGGGGACAAGTATCAAGTCAAATCAAATCCAAAGCTGTGTACAGGAACAGTATACATATTAGACAGTGTTACTGAGTCAGTCTGAATTAAATAGTTTATTAGAGGAATACAGATTTGGCAAATAAGCTCTTTACTCAAGTAATTGTACAACAAAAACAATGGTAGCAGCATCACCCGCAAAAGCTAGCTTGCACTGTCCACTAAACATACATGTACTTGAACACAGGTCAAACTGCTGCCAATCTTCTTATCCCTTAGTGAGTTATTCTAAAATCTTTGTCTGCCCCATTATTTCTGATCCCTCCCGATCCCCTTCCATTTTCCACCGCAATCATACCCATTCTCTGCTTTCCTCTTTGTTGGCTCGCTTTCTTTCTGTAGTTTCTGGTGTTCCTCATACGCGGTCACAAGCCTGTGAGATTGTAAAACAGTGGAAAGTGAATATCAAGCATGACAAAACACTTTCAGTCATCTTTGCCAACTTCTCCAGTGAGAGTAACAGGGAACTCACACGTTGATGTCGCAGCCAAAGTCCTCCAGGAACTCAACCTTGCGCTGGGAGAAGAGGAGGCGAGACTCGAGGGGCAGCGGGCTGTTCAGGGCTCGGTCGAAACAAGCCAAGATGTCTGCCTGGTTCTGCTGCACGTCTCCACTGTATTCTAGCTCCAGCAGGTTCAGATACAGCTTGGGACTCGTCTGTAAAGCCACAAAAACTATCAGTTTGTAGGGAAGCGGGAGTCAACTCGATCAACAGCTTCAAACTCTGAATTGAATGCATTGTACGTGAAATGACAACATCCTTGCAATGAAATAAATGGTTCAGATATGTAAAACCCATCTGAGTGACTGTCCACGTTTCCCGCCACAGTTCAACTTTGTTTCAGTTGCGCCCCTTCAAGAGCTCACCAACGAGATCTCACCTGGTCTTTCTCGATGGCATCCAGCAGTACCTTCCTGGCCTTGCTTAGGCTTCTCTGCACCTTCAGCAACTGCCTAGCCAGCTTCACAGCGTAGAACGACGTCTCACTAACGTTCTTCGCGGACGCCATGGCTTCCATCAGCAGGGCCTCCGCCTCCTCCAAGTTGCCGTGGCGACGTTCCAGGCTGACCCTCCGAAGAAGCACCATCGCCAGAGCTGGGACTGCCTCCTCTAGCGCCTTCAGGATACCGCGAGCCTCCTCGACATTTCCTGAGGGGAAACAGAAGAACTAAGGGCACGTTCACACTGTTGCACTTTTGTAGAAAAAGTGCTGCCTCAATGCGATTTTGTGCCGATTGTGCAATAGACGCTTTCCCTAACAACTAGCTGCAATGCCTGCTAATAAGAGCAAACAGTACTTTCAGCCAGTGCTCCCATAATAAATCTACGGTTAGAATAACAGCTACCACCAACATTTCTACCAATACTTTATCCATTTTCATTCTGGTGGTTGTTCTTATGGTATCATGACACCATGCCTCATTTTTACTGTGACTACTTGGCACACACACAAAATGATATATGCCTTCAACAAAAAAAAAAAAACCCAGACCCAGCGCTTTTTCCAACACAGCTGTTTTCCTTCAAATCCCAATTAGATAAAATGTTAAATGAGCACTGGGAGTTTGAAAAAAAAGCAGAATAGTCTGAGCATGGCCTCTCTTAGTTCACATGAGAGGACATGTATCTGTCTGTACTGATATGTACTCTACTACTGTCATGCAGTCTCGCCCTGAAGAGGCCATTTTTCATTCCCATAAAGAGACTGAATTCCCCTCATGTTCTCCTCAGTTCAGTCTTTGGTCCATTAACATGTTGCTTTGACTGAGTCGCTCACCTTGCTGCTCCTCAAAGGCTGCCCACAGTAGGTGGATGGCTGGCTTCTTCGGCAGATGGATGGTACACGCCTTCTTGTAGACATGTCTCACCCCCTCAATGCTGTAGCCCTCTAGATATTTTGCATACTTGAGAGTGAAAAAGAGAAAGCGAGTTGGAAGAAGTGCAAGAGAGGGCAGAGAATAGAAGAGAGGAGAAAGACAAAGGCAAAAGAAAGACAACAAATTTTTAACCTAAATTTTCAGTTGACAGAAACAGTGAATTTCTTCATTGACAAGATCGTTTTTAGAAATTTTCTGTGTAAACCCATCAGCACCTTCATGGAACCAATTAGATAAGTTTCTGTAAGGTAGTGGGAGACGGAGAAGATGCAACGTAGTAGTTGGCAAATGCTGCAGTCAAATCTTGTGTGGCAAGCTGGCCATCCCCTAATACAACAGATACAGTCACATATCAACGTTACACGCAAAGAGAGAGTGCAGGACGATTTACTGTGTCGATGTGATATCATCGTTGATGGGGAAGTGCAGTGGGTCAGTGGGAGTGAGGGAGAGGATCAAGGTCAGCTTACCTTGGTCCAGAACTCTTCGTAGAGCGCACAAGCGATGAGGCATCGCTCAAAGAGAACGACCACGCGCTCCGGAGTCCCGTTTTCAATCTCAAAGTCCAGGTATTCCTTCCAGTTGTTCAGCTGGGTCTTCTCTAGGGCTTTGACATGGAAGTAGGGTCTCTTAATCTGAAAACATCAATTATGTTTTAGCAAAATTCCTTTCAGGTAACTGTGTACAAAGTGTTCCTGAATGACCTGCCAGTTTCATAATGTACTGTTACATAAAGTACAAGAGGACTAAATATCTTCCCAGTAAGTACTAGTTACAATGATACTAGCAAGGAGAGAACATAAGGACACATACCCCTTCCTCAAAGGCCCAGCGCTTGCTGACTTCATGTTCGTTGTGGTTGAACACTTCCTGCCGAGACTCAATCACCTTGTGGCGCATATTCTCGATCTCCGTCACCCTCTATATCAGAACACAAACAGAGCGCGTGGTCAACACCCTCATATACGCTTTACCGTACCAGATTCTCCACTTGATGTAAAAACTGCAAGTCCTGCTGCCAAGGATTTACATCACCATGAGCTTGCCAGACACAAGAAGCCTGTGGAGGGGCAGGTATGTATGAACCCTGCATATCAGCCTTTGGCCAGCTCTGGGTGCAGGGGCTGAAGTCATTGGGCTACGGTCGATCCTGACCCAGTTTTAGCCGATTCCCTGATTGGATGCCAACTTGAATCCTCCAGGCATTTATTGGCTTGGCTGCTGACGGAAAGACACCTCTTCAAACCTGAACAGATTTCTTTGTCTCCCTTTCTCCATGGAAGAATAAGCAAGCACCTGCTAGTGGTATTTTTGTACACTACCCTGTGGGGCTGGGAGCTAGAGTTGTACCTTAGCAGGGTCCAGAAGATCGTCGGTACCAGGTGGTAGCTCCTCCTCAACGGGTTTCTCGTCGTCTTCGCCAACAGTGGCTGCTATGTTAGCTTTGGAGAGCTCCAGCCTCAGCTGAACGAACTCCTCCTCAGACAAGAAGTGTTTGGGGTTGTTGTTCTGTACATGGTCTTTGAACCTGCCAAGATAAAAAATGACATGTAGTTTCAAAGGGATGGCACAACACTCAAACTCAGAACACTGCACCAAAGCAGAAATGTTGCAAGTAGTGCTACATTTAAACAAGCCTTATTCGAGTCACCTAAAGGAAAAATCTCTAGTTTCAGTGGTGTGAAGCATTTTCAGCCTACAAGTACACCCCCCGGACAGAACGTTGGTCCATCACAGGGTCTTACTCCAATCCATCTCTAATGCTAGGTGCCAAGTACAGAGGTACTGACTTTTTGCTATCACTTAGGCCACCGATTTAGTCAGTGATATAGTTACTTTGCATCGAAACAGAAATCTCATTCTTCAACTAGAAACTAAGTGTACGTAAGAGTATCTATCACTGAGGAGTAGATTAAAATCAGACCCAAACATTCAAGGTTTTGATCCTGTTCTTTCTTTACCTCTGGAAGTGCTGGGAATACAGCTGGGTTGGGATGCCCAAGATACGGTCATAGATGGCTGTGACATTAGCCAGTTTCTGCTGCTCTGTCTCCCAGTTGGTGTAAGCCTCCCACAGGCGGTCTGAGCGGAAGTCTGTGCCTGCCGCAAGCACTGCATGTTCATAGGCACTGAAGGGCAGAAAATAAAGGTTAGGAATGAAAATGATCCTCATGCAATTGTCTTTGTTGTCTCTAGCCCAACACGGCTTTGTTCACTAAATGGATGCATAAACTGTCACCTCTTATGGTTTCAGTTCCCTCATCTGCACCAACGCGGAAAATGAAATTTCATCTGTAGAAAATCCCCACATTGTTATTACATCTAGAGTCGTGTAACTACAAGAGGGAGGGAGATGAAATGCAGACAGATCAACGGTCTTTCACTCACGCTCGTATGCGTCCCTCGGTCTCTGGGTCAGTAGGGTCTGCGTTCTCTTTGATGAAGGTCAGGTAGTGCAGCCACAGGTCCACACTGAGAGGGATGGCCTGCAAGCCCCGTCTGTACACCTTGGGACAGATGAAAAATAAAATAAAACTAGGCTGTTAATGACTAGAACAATTTAATTCCAATTTACAGGAGAATGACAATTCCAGGAATTTCTGTTCTAGTTGAATCTAATACATATCTAAAGCATAGACATGTTAGTTTTAGAACAGCACTGATATCATGATATCATGTCATGTCATAAATGTACATGTATCTGGAAGGAATCCATGTACAGCAATAATGTGATCAATTGTTCTGTAAGGAAATCCTTTCTGTTTGCCCCTCCACAGGGAGGTCAGATTGCAGGGCCTTGCTTAAGGACACTTCTGCAGGACGGATGCTTGCTAACATGGGGGCTTGAACCTCTGATTGAAGGGTGGTCTCTTAACCACTAGGCCACCCTGTCTCCCCTTAAAGGGGGTGCAATGTTCCTAGTGGCCCTGCAATACTAGACCAATGTGTAGAGCAAACAGATCACATAAATTCTGTCAATTAAGAAATGTGGTTTCTCATATTTACCTCTTCTGCAACCTGTATGTTGCCATGCTTTTTCTCTATATCTGCATACTTCTTCCAGTAGCCATAGCAGTAGGGATAGCGGAGAAAGAACACATCAAATGCCTTTTGCACAGCTTCAAGAGTATTCTGTGGAAAGAGGGTTGTTTCAAAATAATCAATACATCTTGCCTTTCTTGCAATATATTAAGCATTAGCCTAGCCTCTATTACTACTGTAGATTTATGTAATTTTTGAAGCTCCACCTAGTCTAAATAATCTACCTGATCTCTCACCTCTTGCTCAACATACTGCAGCAGATAGACCCAACCATTGAAGTCTTCTGGGTTTTCCTCGCATCCTTTGAAGAGCTTTTCAAATTCAGTAGGGAGCTGTAACTCTGCAGGAACAAGTTCTTGTGATGTCTCCTTGGATGCATCGTCCAACTCCATGCCATCCTCTGCCATCTGTGGTGCCTGGATCCCACCTGTGAGTAGCAAAGAAGGGGTCAAGTGGCATCATAATAGCTGGAGCTTCCAATGTAGACTAACAGCACCATGTTAGAGATTAATGTTGGGAATTAATGCTACTATTTGATACTCAGGTGTTTTTTGGCTAGAGGAATTTTAAATTCCGTCAATTGACTGAATAGCAGCAAAATAGCCAAGCTACTTGCCAGCAAACAAGCAAGTTGGTATTTGTCAGATGTTTTAGGTTATTTTCCAATTCTACGTTATATCTGATTGCCTCCCATTTATTCCAGCTGCAATTATGGCCCCATGTAAAGGGACCAACTTTGCATAAAACACATATGGGATACATAGCAACCACTACAAATACCTATGTTAATTACCTTGGATGTCATCCTGTCCTGTAGCCCCTGGCTCCTGGCTCTGTTGCTGAGGCTCTGTAGACTCTGTTGTATCCCCTACCGATGGCTGCGGGGCCTCTTCGATGGGCTGCGGGGGCAGTGGGGGCAGTGGTGGTTGCTCTTCTTGGAGGAGCTGAGCACTGGCAAGCTGGAACTGCTCCACTGCCTTCTCCACAGATCCCAGCTCTGTGGAGTGCAGTTGCTGGTTTGCCTGGTGTTGCCCCTGAGCATCCTGGGACATATTGGAGTCCTCAGGCAAGATGGTGGTGAGTGTGTCTGGAGGAACCTGGTCCAGAGACCACTCAGCAGCATTTGCAAGGACAGGAAGGTCAGGCAGGAAGCTGTCCCCAGCACCCTCCATGGCGGGGGAGTCCCCACTGTTGGGCGAGTCTGTGTCCAGCATTCCCGTCATGGGCTCGTCTGAGAGGTGCAGATCTATTAAAAAGCAGATTTGAATATTACCACCAGGCTAGTGGGATTTATAACTGTAATCATGTCACTTGTGTTAGACATATGAAGAAATGGTGACAAGACGACTTTACAAGTTTGGAAAAATTATAGGATACATGTACACTTAATATGTACACTTGCAAAAATGATTACAAATGTATAAAAAGGTTACATCTTTTGAATATGGAGTTATTGTATGTATCCTACTATTTACTAAATAACCCAGGAAAATAATTTACTAGAATTCATTAATATAATTACAAGTGTAGGCAGACTTCAGTCTAGTGTAATTATTGCAACCCAATAAATGCAGCTGTTCAAACCAACACGGCAATATTTAAATGTTATAAACCAAAAAGGCCAAGCTCGATAGAAACAGCAGCTGTTGCAACGAGATACTTCCTTGTTCCGCAATTGTAAACGCGTGTAAAAAAAACACGTCCGCGTGACCAGTTACTTAAATACACGCGACCATAACCAACTACATTTATGATTAACGTTAAATCTAATAACGTTACCCGTTTGCAGCGAGGCCATGTTGCAAACGGAACATTGAACCTAGTCAAAGTTCAACCAGGTTCAGAGTCGGGCCTAACTATAGCTAAGGTATGTTAAATATTATTCAGTTGGCCGATGACTCCGTCTATTTCATGAGAACTAACACTACATCAAGTTAACACTAACCACCGTTGCATAAACATACGCTTGTTTTCTTGGTATGTTATCTCGATAGTTAGATAACGCTATCTAGCTATAATTTTCAGCTAGCTGGGGATAAACATTGATATTTGCGGGAATCTCGCCGACAGTGTTTTTTTGTAATCGTAACTATCTAACGCTAACTATAACCAACTGCAATGTGCCACGAAGGAACGCTCTCTTTCCAGTGAATAGTCAGCACCGGCGGGTTCTCCGCGTTAGCTAGCATTGCCTAGCTAGCTGGCTAATGTTAGCCATTTCGCCCCTACCTGGCTACCGAATTGCTAGAAAACTCGCTGCATTACACTCATTTTATTCATAAAAAGAACTGTTTCAGAATCTTACCAGTATCTTCCATGAAATTTCGATCAAACTAGTGTATGGCTATTGCAGTTACTTTTATTAACCAACAACGACCAGCCGCGCTTCAACTCTCATTCTCAACAACTTAGAAGAAGCATTATGGAGAAGGGCAGATTGTGCGCATGCGCTGTTCAATGTCTGTTC
>CABFOQ010021554.1:0-12722 GCA_900660455.1 Gephyroberyx darwinii
AGCAAAATTACCCCCACATCTACCAAAAAGCCTGCAGTGAAAATTGCATATCATGATGACAGACTTCATCTTGTGAAATCTCTACTCTCTGTAAGCAATCATACTTAGTAGACATGCAATCAGTGGCATAACATCAATCTTATGAAAGATGAAGCACTTGGCAGTTTTGCTCACTTTTTCTAACTGGCTATATCCAAACTCTTCAGAGAGGATCTCTGTTATTGGTGCAGAGCCTTACAAACCACCCAAGAACCAATTAGAAGAGAGTGTCATATTGAAAGTCACATTTTACCATATTACAGGATCTGATGGACCTACCGCTTGTGCTTCTAAACTAGGGAGAGAGCCTACACTGTGCTGGTGAATATGGGGAGAATCCTAACTCTAAATAATGATGTGTTCACTGGCATCACTGTAGGAGACTCCTGCAGAATAACAGGAAACTTCACAGCAGGAATCTATAATAGCAGGGAGCCTACTCCACAAACACACAAAAATAAATCAGAGCCCACAGCACAGTACATAATTGCTATGGTTAGATGGTAAATGGACTAACAACAACTAAAATATCAGGAGTCACAATTTTGTTCTGATAGATTCTGTTAGTTTTAGATGTTCTGTCAAGAGGGTAACATGGAAGGGTTTTCTGTCATGTATGAGGCAGCCTTTTAAATGTGGCTGGGGAGATGAGTCACAGAAGTATATCTCACATATGATGCAATCTAGGATGCAAACACACACAACACATCTCACCACCATCAGCACCACTACCATCATCACTTCTAGTGCCAGAAAAGAACTACCCAAGTCCACAGGAAGATGCCTGATTGTTGCTGTCAGTGGAGGAAATCGTGTGAAATCTGTGTGGGCAGTTCAGGGCTCAGGTGCAGAGGTGCTCTCACTTATTACTGCATGACAGGCAAGAAGATGATATGACAAACTACAGTAGACGTGTAATTGCATTGCTAAACCATTACTGGGATAGAAGCTGTCCAATAATAAAAGGTGCTGAAATTCTCATTGATGAGAGAAGACCTTGTTACTGAAGTTTTCCACAGCACTAAACTTTGTAAGGCACAAGCCCAGCAACAGAAAAAGCCTCTTCTTGGATTGATGCTTGACTTTCCCGGGGGTTTAGCCCCCAGCACAATGGGTATTATGCATCTATCCTGTGTTTGCTCTGCCTCTTTTACTCTTCCCAAACTAGCCAGACGAAATGATGCCGTTTGGATCATGAGACATTTCTAAAAACAGTAATGATATCAAACCAGGAAGCATCTTTAAGCACCTGGTCCACTCTTTCTGCTGCTTGAGCATTCTGTGCATCACTTCTGGAGCTGTCCGCATGCTTACGGTGCTGAAACAAATACAGACATAAATAAGCTAACCACATAGATGCATGGATAGAGGCTTATCTTAGCTTATGCTTTTTTTTCTCAAGACCATTTACTATCATCTGTCTTTTCAGTGTGCAGAAATATGAAACTGTACAAGCCCACCGTGTCCCTTCGCACTATTCAACCAGTCCAGATTTAACATATGGTGGATGGGTGAGCTCTTCTTTCAATCTCAGTCAAGAGTCTCCTGAAATATTCATGCCTGTATTACTTGGAGATATAATCTTCCTTGTGCAGTCTCAGATAATCAGGCCGAATCATGGCACTGGAAAACCATGATACTGGGATAACAATTCAAGATAATTTATTAAAACCATTTTAAAGTCAATGGAATTGTATTTGTGTTTTTTTGCTATTTGTCTTTTAAAATCTCTAGTAGAGGAACAATAATGAGAGCCTGATAACAAGGTACAGCTCTCTAATTAACAATAAACACTAATTACCACCATCATGGTCATTAGCCCACTTAGTGTGTACACAGACCTCAGCTTTCATTTTAACCCAGCAAATGGGATCTTTGCATCTTCATTAAACCCCATTAAAGCAGCACAAAATGACTTCCCAGTACAGATAATAAGATCCAACTTGTAGACGTACACTACACTATGTTGCAATGCAAAGGCAATGCACAGGTCACCAACTAAAATGTCAAAAACTCATTATAGGTCTGGCATTTTAAAGGCCAATTCCCTTCATCACAGGCAAATGTTGCAAATGTCAAGAGAGGAACTATTACTGGTTCGGGATCGACACAGTCTTGTTACATTAGCCTACACTCAGCCTCGGTATTGGCCGATGGATGCCAGCCTAGGGCGACCTCTTGACCACATCAACTGATTGTTTCCCTGATTGTCTGAGTGAATGCGCAAATGACTGTGTGTGTGTGTGTGCTGGCTGTGTGTCTTCCCTCCTCCATTTCGGCACATGGAGGTAGATATAGGACGTGGGTGTTGGCCCCTGGTGGATATGGAGTGCGGATCCTGGCCCAGGGCCGAAGTGGGACATGGTGCCAGCTGACATGACGTAAGGTTCTCATCACCTGAACTACATACGCCACACCATACGCTGGCTAAACAAGGATGTTGAACTGTCTGGTTGAACTATATACACAGAACTACATGGCTTGCACTATATTTTGTCCTGTCATCTATTGCACGCCCAGACGTCTTGATGTGGGGATGCCTTCTTGAATTGCCCCACCCAAGGTTTCTTCCATTTTTCCTCCTATATGGTGTTTCTGGGAGTTGTCCTGTTGTTGACATTCTGCATCAACTGAGTATCATAAATAGATTGTCTGTCAGTCTGACTTAGTTAGGCCTGTAAAGACTTGTTCATGATGAAGGGCTATATAAATAAACTTGACTTGACTACAAACTCACAGATTCATGAAAGAAATATAAATGATTACATTGTCAACAGTAAGACAAGAACAATCTCAGTTTATCTCCTGAAAATACTAAATATTTTAAGTATTTAAAGCTTAGATTTTTTTTGTAGCTTTCACTGAGTTGCAGAAAGCAAGCATGAATGTGCAGTAGGATCAGCACTGATTCAACAGGTCAAACTACTTGCTCACTTGACCAAAAAGGCTTGTGTCTGAGTGGAGCCCAGGCTCACAACAGTGGCAGATAGAGTAGTCTACAGTAGAAAGCACGTAGCATGACCAGAAGTGTAGTAGGAGTTGTGGAAAGGCTGGTTGACCACAGGTTCCCTATCTGGCAAATAGGAACATCATATTACTGTCAGGGTATGCTGTGAAGGTTAGGTCACCACACACTGGAAAACATGAGAAACAGTGGCTAGACTAGTGAAAAAGAAGGGTGTATTTGCTCTGGATATAAAGGTCTGACACTATCCTCATCATCGCATTAACCATAACCTATGAGAACAACACAGGAGTGGCCCTAGTTGACAAACAATAACACAGTAAACAGGATGCAGGAGGCTTTTGAACGAGCCCAACCCAGGTTCTCTTGATTTCAGCTTGAGACATCCTCAGTTGTAAGAAGTGAACAGACAACTGAGAGAAAGGTGATTGTCTTTCCATGAGAGGATTTTGGCGACACCGTGTTCCCTATATGCGCCGTTTATACTGCAGCACCCAAAACAATCTATACGCCCACCTTTCTACAGCTCTATAACTTGACTGAAAACGATTGCGCCACAAATAGCGCAATAAATCCTCGATATATCCGCGTTTACGTTACCCTGTGTATTCACGAGTCCAAAATTCACATTGCTCACCTGACAAAGGCTCCTGGTCGCTGGCGTCTGATGATGGGGCGGCTGCTAATGTTTTTTTTTTCTTTTTTTCTTCAACACCAAGAAACAAGAGAAACTCCCACCTACTCAGGGGCCGTCTGACAATTAAATCTCTGTCTTGCCGGTTGGCTAAGGGAGCGTCCCCGAAGATCTTCATGTGGCTTTAATTTTAGGATTTGCGAGATAATTCCACCGATATATCATGATTTGATTTTTTTTTTGATCAACTCTTTCGTTTATTTATAATAAACTCATCTGGTAATATATGCCGCAGAGTCGTTCTTCGGTTTATGGGACAAGGCAAGTAAAGTGTGAATTGAATGCGCTCGTTGTGGATTATAAAAGAAACATAAAGTCAATCCATATCACGAATCTGACAGTCCTTAAATTGAGAGGTAAATAATTGAGGATGCATTGCCACCTACTGGAAAGGTGTCTTTCTTGTACAAAGATTGTCTAGCCACATCAGTGATACAGTAGCAAATATAAAGGAGAGTAAAGTGTGTCGGTGATCACCATAAGGCAAACATCCACCAGTGTAGACAGAAACCAACTATATTTTCAGAAACATTCATTTATGCTGTTATTTTCCTGTATACTATGAAGTTACAGCATGACGATTCTATTCAGCAAATAAAAATAATTTAGCTGGATTTTCCCTCCACTACAGCCCTGGCGACAAGACCTCGACATAAAAAATGATTCATGACTGTAATAGCAAAATACACGAAGAAAATAGATGCATCCGGGCCAGCAGGCGGCGCTAGACAGGGAGCAGACAGTCTTACGATGAAAGAAAGACATCAACAGCATAACGAGACCTTTTCCTCGTTTGAATGAGTCTCATCAGCGGTGATCCGAGGCTACGTGGTGCTGAAAGGACAGCTCCTTCATCAACCGGCAGGTAGGTAGCTTGGACATGATGGTGATGGTGACGTTGATGATGATGATGATGATAATGATGATGATGATGATAGTATTTGATTTTCGTAGCGAATGATTCTCATTGCGGCCATAACAGTTGCATATGTGTCTCATGTCTTAGCTGAGGAAAAAGAGGATCACGGCGGAGAAGAAACTGCCGTAGTCTTTCGCAAAACGTGTCACGTATGATTTTTGTCAGGGCACGTATTAACTCAGGGGTCGAGGCTCCCCAAATAGATAAAACATAGGCTACGGACACCCCATTTTAGAGTCTTTGTGTCTGTAGGACCCCACATCTGAGAAGCTTGTTGTTTGAAATGATTTGGTGTATAACTGGACAACCGTTTTTACTGTAGGTGCGGAGATACCGGTGGGGAGAATGAAACCTCTGAAAATAAACATTTTAATTTTAACACAGACCGTCACCAAACTATGCTTGCTTTTCACTGATTCTTACTGTATTTTTACTCTCACCCAGGCATGTTTACCAAGATGTTGAAACTGAGACTTCTCAACGCTGTAGCGCCTGCATACTTCTTCATAGCTACAGCAGTCACCTTCATTTTGCACTTCTGCTTGTTCATCCCAACAATTTTCCCAAGCCCTGATGTATCACTGAGGGGGTCTACAGCGCTTCACACAATTGTTTTCCTTTTCTTGATGCTCAACGCATTGGGAAACTATATAATGACAATCAGACACCCTGCTGAAAGTGCCAATGAGACCGTGATTCCAGTATGTTCGCCGGACTGCCCGGACAAAGTCGACGCCCACTACCTCTTCAACGGTCGCCACTTCTGCAAACTCTGTGAGAAGGTTATTCTGAAGCGGGACCACCACTGCTTTTTCACAGGAAACTGCATTGGCAACAAAAACATGCGTTACTTCATTATGTTCTGCATCTACACATCATGCACGTGCTTGTACTCCTTGGTCCTTGGCGTGGCTTTTCTCACAGTGGAATATTCCATCTCCTTTGAAAACCCGCTGACTTTCCTGACCCTTCTGCCCCTCTCCACCAGTTATTTCTTCACGGGTGAGTTGTTTCACTTTTTAATTACAATTAAAGTTGGTAAAGGATTGTAAGAGACATGCTCACCTGCTTATGAATGAGTGACTGCCTAACCAGAATGCTTTCTCAATTCCTCCCCACCAGGCGTTATCTCAGGTTTGCAGTTGTTCCTGGTGCTGATGCTATATGTGTGGCTGGGCATCGGCCTGGTGTGTGCAGGCTTCTGTTGCCAGCAGGTGCTGCTGGTGGCCCGGGGACAGACCTGGTGTCAGATGCAGCGAGGGCAGCTGGTGGAGAACCGCAGCCCCTGGAGAACCAACCTTAGGGATGTGTTTGGTACCCATTGGGCCCTAGGGCTTATCCTACCTGTGCAGACAGTGGAGACGTGCTCTGAAGACATGGCTGCACATAAACAAGACTGAGTAATAGCCACACTCACAAGTTGTAAGAAATGCTGTGTTGGGACCCACTCACTGCTTTATGACCTCTAAAATAGTCTGTGAAATTGTTAGATTAGAACATAATCCTTGAAGGACAGGAGCCATATAAGCAATATGAAACTTTTTATTTGGCAAAGTTCATAATCTATGTGTATGCTTTTAGTAGCTTTACAAAGCGGTTTTAAGAAGAGTGGTTTGTATACTTGCTACTGATTTTAACTGTGCCATGTTCCATGCAGTGCTCTGAGACTCGCAGTCAAAATATGTTGTACTTCCACACTTCAAAGTAGGATGCTACACTATCAGACATTCAAGACAATTGTGGCAGTTTTCATAACGATATTTGACTCTGACACCAAGGGCTAGCAGACAAGGAAAACGTAACTATGTATTGATCTGATCCACAGTACAAACTGCCAGGCTTGACAACTGTATTGGTAAACAAAGATTTTTATGTCTTAACATATAATACGCTGTTACATGGTGAGTCTGGTACCTTTTCTACTGTGACTCAGTCTCAAGAAGTTAGAAAGGGAGGACACTGTAAAATGCTGCTTTACAGGAATGGGTGGGGAGAATATAAAGATGACATACCACATTTCCCATACAAAGAATAGTGTGGGATTATCCAGGGTATTAACCATGATGTGCCATAAAATCATGTCTTATACGCTTACAGATGACCCCAAAGATGAGATACACACTACACTGCTCATGATAGGGCCCCACAGTAAGAGTAAGGACTTCTAGAGCTACAGTTATAACCTTTAACATCCTGGCAAAGATGTTTTTATAGGGGATATGAGTTTCTGTTTAGTCCTGGAACTTAATTCTTAATAGAATTATTACTTTGTAGAACTATTTTGTCTATTCCTGTTATACAAATAAAGGTATTGAAATCATACCATGCAGTTGTTTATATTTATATCTATCTTTCAAGGCTACACATACTGAGCTGGTAAAGTAAAACAAATGTATGGAGAGAAAATTGGCTTTGAAACAAATGTAGTTTAATGACAATTAAATATCCATCAAAGTGACTTCTGCTAAAAAAAAAAAAATACAAAAAGGGCACTTCACAACAGGTAAAGCACTGATCTCTGGAAAGCAGTACATACACTTCAAATCATTGTCTTTCAATCAATAAATCAATCTTTATTTATATAGCACATTTCATGCAATTCAATGCAATACAATGTGCTTCACAATAAAAAATAAAGAATGAAATTAATTCAATTGTAACCCTCTTTTTTGTCCTTATGGAACTAGGTGTGATTTGATAAGGGTTCCTACCTTTTGGCTAATCAAATTCTTTTATAGACTTTTCCAAGACTATTCCATGACATATAGCACAATTTCCATGACCAATATTTCTCGGAGTCTATGTTGCAAATGTCTGCATTGAATATCTGATCTGAATGTCCCAGGTCTTATTTCTGGCTACAACTCATATCACTTAAAACAGATACTATCAAGAAACTTTGGGAAGATTTGGGTTTTTATTCCTCACAGGGAAGTGGATCAACAAGCAGTCAAGCTTGACATTTAACATTTCACTGGTTGGAGAAAAGATGATTAACACATTACCACAAAATTTACAAAAGTATGGAAACTTTTCCAGGTTTTCCATAATGGTAGGAACCCTGCTTCAACCAATATTCAACCAGTATTGCTCTTTCCCATGACTACAATATATTACAATACAATGAGGCATATGACTGTTAGCTTAGACCTATACTTATGTTTTAAAAGTGAAGCATTTATTGATTTATTAATTAGCATTAACCCAGCATCCATTTTGCATTTTAGTGTCACCACAAACAATATGTATTCACACTATTCTTTCTACCATAGCTGTAGCAGTGGTGGAGAGATAACCAACCAGGGCCATCAAATTTTATAATTTCACAGGAAAATAGTACTTATTTGGAGGCTTTGAAGTACTTTCAAGTTATTTCCCCATTTAGCACTCAAAGAAATAAACTTAAAGACAAATATGCCTATGCAGTTCTCTAGAATTGGGCTTGTAATCACTGATGTACAAAGATGGACAAATTCAAAAGGCACGGGCAACTGGATACTGGAACGTTCAAAGAAAAGCAATCATTTAGAGATGCAAGACATTGCTCTAAAAATGGTGCAAGAGTTTGTAACACAAAACAGAAAGCTACTATTACTTGGCATTTCTCTGCCTCATACAGTTGCGAGAAAAAGTTTGGGAACCCAATTAAATTACCTGTATTGACGGCTCCTAAAATATGTCTGGAAAAGGCTACAAAAGCATTTCCAAGACTTGGGCCTCCATCAGTCTAGAGTCAGTCAGACTGTATACAAATGAAGACAATTCAGTGCCACTACTACTCTCCTCAGGAGTGGACGTCTAGCAAAGATCACAGCAAGAGCACGCTGCAGAACGGTCGAGGAAAAAAATGTTAGGCAACAGCTCAGGATCTGCAGGCATCTCTTGAACTTTCCAACATCTGTGTCCACAATAAGAAAACATTAACAAGAGTGGTGTTCATGGAGGATTACCAAGGAGGAAACCACTAGTCTCGGCTCTGTGGACAGATGACACAAATGGGTAATGTGATCTGAAGCTTAACAGAGATTTAGTCATGCAGCATGATAACGGCCCCAAACACAAAAGCAAATCTTCAACAGAATGGCTTAAAATGGAAATTTGTTTTGCTGCTCCAGGAGATTACCAACATACTTTTGCCAATATGTACAATGTACTTATTATATGTACAAGAGGTACATTTTTTTGTGTTATATATTATATATATATTTTTATGGTTTAGATGATAAGACCTTATTTTGGGAGTCATTTATACAGGGATGCAGGTAATTCAAAAGGGTTCACAAACTTTTTCTCATAACTGTATGTTTCAATTAATACTGTAATATTAAGCTTAGAAATGCAGCAGAAATGAGCATTCCAGCGATGATCTTACGTCAAAAAACAACTATATGATTACAGCACTGCACTAGCTACAATTTTAGATTTCACAATTTCAAGGTTTTAAAGTTGTCTTTCAATAAGGAGATAGCAGTCAGTGAATTGGTTAACTCTTTAAATATATCTTTAATATTATTCACATATCTCGGCCAGATAGATTATTGCAAATAAATAATACTAACAACAATAGCAGAAACATAAAAACAATGTTATGGTTTTAGTTAGCCCTCTGAATCATCATTATGAGCTATACAACTGAGTCTAAGATTACAGTCTGTCAGTGATGTACAGGCGTAGGCATCTCCTGACATGAAAACATGCATCTATTTCATTTGTAGCAATTATGGTTTACCATCCTATTTAAAAGGAATAATGGGTAAGTGTAATGGGTAACAATTTGCCCTGTTGATCCTAAATGTATCTTAATAATGAGCAAATTGAAACATAGGCCACATGTGTCTACTACACTTGAGTTTCAATTTGGTCCAAAAAAGTATGTGTACAGTTTCTCTACAGCAGTCAGATTCAAGATGTGTACAGATGAGGACTAAACCCCGCCTGTCCTTGCATGTGCTGCAAGGCATGCATTGCTTAGCAGTTCAACCTAGAAGCCATAGCCCTATTGCAAGTGATACTTGCTATTTTGAAATAGCAGAGGCAAGAAAATGTCATTATAGGCAAGGGTTTGAAATGTAAGCATGCTTCTTAACTCCCGCTAGTTAACAGTGGATGTGCTTGAGCTTCATATGTTTGTAGATTAGTACAGCAGTTCTCAAATGTTGACCCATGACTCATGACCCATAAAAACAAAGTCATTCCTACTCACAACCCCCTAATGGGAGCACACAAACAGAATGGTGAACTGTGACGCCAACCAATGATTCATTTTTCAGTTGTTAGGCTATTTCACGTGATTAACTGGTAGAAGTCTAGATGCAGTATAGTTTTCACTACGTCACAAGATGAAAGCCTTTACTGCCAAGACTTGAGATATGATAATATATTTCTCTACTATAAATCTGTTCTTCACATTCCATAAATTATCTTATGACCCCCTGAAATCATCCTGTGATCCCCTGGGGGGTCCTGACCCCCAGGATGAGAACCGCTGGCTTAGTCCACCTGTATCTTATGCCAGGATGCTCTGAGGCTTTATCCCCCATTGCTCCTCAGCTTGTGGGGTGTCTGTGTCCTGCAGGGCGAGCTGGAGTTTAGTCCAGAGCTGTTGGTCCCCGCTGCTAAGAGCCTCGATAAGCAGAGCGGTCTGTTCCTGGAGCTGCTGCAGCTGGCACTGAGTGCGCCGGTTCTCCTTCATCAGCTGCTTTGTGCGCAGGGTGATCCCCAGCAAGCCAGACTTGTTGAGAATGTTATAGGTGTTGCTGAAACGTTTCAATTTGTTGTCATCCATAGATAGGACATCCTGGTATTTGTTGGCATGATGCTTGTCGCTGTCGAGCGCTGACCTAAATTCATGTGGGGGGGAGGGTAGAGAGCTGGTGTCTGTCACCAGGGAGTGAGGCCTGTCATGTAGTTGTAACAGGCATGGCTCCTGACAGTCTGCTGCCTGTGCTTGGCCGTTTGCTGCTTCAAAGTTGGAGACAGGTTTGGCTAGTGTCTGAGGAGCTGGCTGGGGGCTGGGGGAGCTGTAGAGCCTATGGCCGTGATGGCGCCTCCGATGGCGTTGGTCATATCCTAGCTTTGAAATCCCCCTCAGCCTAGAGGATCCCTGCCTCTTAGTGGGGCTCTCCCCAGGGTGGGGGGCAATTCTGGGATACGACTTCAGGATGGGCAGATAGTTCCTTGATTGTCTGTGATTTTCAGAGCCAGTCTTTGAGGAGCTGCTGTTGCCATTTGATACCATAGGCTGAAGAAGGACCACCTGGGACTGAGACATCATTTCCAAGGGTGAGGGAAAACCCCACTGTTTTTCTGCTGGAGCGATGGGGTTTGGCTAGGGAAACAAAGTGCCTTTATTATCTTGCTATAATCTATGCTATAGCACAAACTATAATAATAATAATATTATCTGCAATATCTATATCTCTTAATAAATGCAGCATAAATGGAGAAAATGGAGCAAACAGACAAAATAAGCGAGCCAATATAAACATAATCCATTAAAAATACCACAATCAAAATGCAACTTAACCAAAGGCTTCACACATGTACAATCTTATCCTAGGGTGATTTTAGCATTTCCTCTGCATTTCACTAGCCCACATGTCCTCACATTAACTGAATCAACTGTCAAATGACTGGTGCCAAGACATTTTTCAAGATATCAACAAGAACTGCTATGAAATGAGAGTAATAGGAGAAATGTCAACAAGGGAACACAGTGAGAGAAGAGATTGAGCTAGGGAAGAAACAGGAAATGTGGGAGCAGGTGGGTTAATTGTAACAACTAGTCAATTATCTCTTCTACATGGGTGGAAAAAGCTCTGCACATGAGCCCTGTTAGTTGTTAGCTACCAGAACAATAACACACAAATGCAGTAAGAAAGTGATCAAATATGTTGCTGTGATGCATTTGTCATTCTGAACTCCATCCCTGTTTCACACTGGCGACTGTTTGCTAGGGTTTAATCAAATTTCAGGTGATAACAAAAAATCAGGGTTAATCCTGCTCAACAGCGTGGACGCCGATCCTGGGTTAATCGAGGATAAAATACTCTGGAAATGGCTTGTGTGAAACACTTGTTAACCCAGAGTTGAGAGCCAAATTAGCCCAGGGTTAAGGCAGTCTAGGAACCTCAAACAGCAACGAATCAGACAGTGGTATGCAGAGGCAGACATACTGAGCTTACCTGCTGTAAGACGAAGTTGTTCATGATGATCATAGGAGACAGGCCAGGGTAAGAGCCTCCTATCATAGCCACCTGGGCACCGGTCTGGTCCGGGCCTACTGTAGACACGGTCCTTCCTACATCCTCAGAGTCAGTCAGGTCAACTGCACTCAGATACTCAGAGCTGGCATCTGAAGAGGGGAAGACAAGCATCTATGTCTCATCATATTTGAAAGATTTAGTTTCTCTAGGGTTTTTGTAAATGGAAACCATCAACCTAATAAGGACTATGTACCACCCAGGACTAAAACCAGGTCAGCTCTCATACAGTTAATCCAGGTTATAAAAACAAGGACCTTATAGTAGATAACATACGTGGAAAAGGTGACCTAGATCTCTCCATTTGATCAGGGTTGTTGTAACAGTCTCCCCCCTTGAGTCTTTTTTCTCAACACCTACAGATTATCTAATTGTCTGAACCTTAAACTATACACAAAACCCACTACATTGGCACCGTTACCAATTAAGCCTCTCAAAAAACAAGAAAAAATCCTAGTAAAAATACAGAACTTGTGTGCATAGAAATGTAATTGAGACAAACCTGAGAAGCCTGAATCTCTCTCTAATTCAGGCTTGGATGTTCCAAGGTGTGTTGCTCTGGTGAATGGTGGTCTCCTGCGTCCCTCTGGCTTAATAAAACTGCTCATGCTTGCTTGTTCTGGTAGAATGGAGAATAAAGGGCCATTAGCTTACTGGCTAACTCAAATATATAGCTGGCTGATGTTAATCTGGAATTTGGAAGAAAACTTTAATATACTGTATGACTTGAGTAGTACACATATGTATTAACAGTAGTAGTAGTTGCAGTACATATATGCCATGCTGTATTTGATTGATTTAAAGCTCCTAAATTAACTTATGCTTGGTCCAAGGATACTGGTG
>CABFOQ010021555.1:0-36650 GCA_900660455.1 Gephyroberyx darwinii
CACCTCCTCCTTTGTAGCTTTTGCTGATATTAAAAAGGAGAAAGCAGCTGGGCCTATGCAGAATAATGAGGTCAAAGCCATTCTAATAAGTCCGGGGGATGAGCCAAACGTGGGTAAGGCAAGGGGAATGAGGGAGGAAGGAATAAAGAAAGAGCTGCACTTCAGGACAAATGAAGCCATAGCTCAAAGCGCTGTGGCCGGCTGGCTAGTCTCTCTAAAGTCTGGTGTTGGGCACATCCTTGACACTTTATTTGAGGTCAGATTGAATTGGCAGTTTCAGGAATCCTTCAAGTCCAATCCACAATCTAGTACATATCACTTTAAAGAATTGTGTAACCTGGCCCTTTATAGAGTAAGTTAATGGTAAAACTATTGAAAGAAAAAGTTAAGACTGAAACTTAAACTGATACTTCCCCTACTATTAAACCTGTTAAATTATTAAAACTAACCATTACAGACTTATAGGATTTAAAAAATATATTTTGTAATTTCTCAAAGATACTTATATTGTGCTTATTGTTTTTGTTTAGAGACAGACAGCACTTCATTGCAGTTTTGCTAGAAAGATGTTGTAATCCATTCCAATTGCTGATGAGCCTAAATGTATTACAAACTTTTTTTTTCATAACACCCAGGATTTATTGGGGATATCAATTAATTCCCAATAGGATTGCCTAGACTACACTTACACAGCATATTGGAGTGTTTTTATCTCCACCAACTGCTCTCTGTGAGCACTCCAAGACTAAGATGATGATTCATTTAATTGCCATTTTAAACAAAATGGCAATTAAATGTGTCTCTCCTGATGTCCCACATGGCATCCTATACATATGCATTTCGGTAACACTTTGATACATGGTTTATTAACCATAGTAAATAGTGAATTAATCAGTATTTAATATATATATTAAATATCATTTAATGGTTAAATAAACAACAAATTGATGATTAGTTAATTTGTACATTAGTTAAGTAATTCATAGCAATTTGTACTACTGTAATTTGTATTTTTTATTATTATTTAATGACTTGCTAATAAATCAATTAATAATTTATAGATTGCATAATAACAGTTAAGTAATAAAACAGGTATAAATACTTTATTAAGTAGTTGTAAATCATTTCTAAAACATGAATAAGCATTACGTGGGTGGCTGTTACTAAGCTACAACAGATGTTTACATGTTTAGTAAATGGTTCACAAGTGGTTTATGAAACATTATCCTTTAAAGTTAATTGGTAAACAATGTAGGAAATTAACTTATTGTCAACTAATTGTCAATCAGTGTTAATTAATGATGGTTTTGTGCAGGGTCAGCCAGAGCGCAGGGTCAGCTGCAAGGAAACGCCCCTTGAGCGGTTTGGTGCTCAGTGCCTTGCTCTAAAGCATTTCAGCAGTGTTGGGTAGCCCCATAGATGTAATAGTAGCCACCCACCAGTTGTCAGCTTACAGCAGGAATAAAGTCTCCTGTCAGTGCTAGAGATTGAGCCAACAGCCTTTCAGTTGTTAGTCAGCCTTGCTACCTGTAGGCCAATCTGCCACCCAAAAACTGTACTTCCCATAAGGTTGATTCCACCTGAATGGGAGGGCGTAATTTACCCTGTGCAGTGCCTGTGAATGCTGTTGGATTCGAAAAGGGGGTAGAGGCTGTCAAATCCATCCCTGCCATGATAAATAGCCATTTATTGTAGAATGGCAGCAGGATAGGGCAGGTATACACGCTGAGACACTCAGAATGTCTTTTTGGAAGTGTTTTCTGAGACAGCCGGCGTGGTGAAACCCAGCCTCAGCCACACATGTCTTTGCTACAGACTTGGCAATTGCCATAGAGCTTGACAGATGATCCTGGTCTTGGCAGCCGTGTCTGTATATCACAATACCGTGGTGACATCTGCAGAACTTTACGTGCTGTATACAGTGGCAATTATGCAGCGCATCTGAAGAACTTTGCCCGGCAATTGTTGAGGCATCGCACATGCAGTATAAATTACTGTACATTAGATAATGTAACATATTTAACACAACTGTTTGCTAGTCCTGAGGCACAGAGAAGCATGGTATGAATTGAATATGTGACAGGATGCTCTGTGAAGAATTGGAGAGGTAAATCAGCTTGTGTCTGTGTGTTAGTGTATGTGTATCTCCGTGTGAGTGTGTGTGTATCTGTGAACATGCACATACATATGCAAGTGTAAATACTATATACTAGTAAATACTATAGACACATCCCGCTTCCTCTCATTATCAGCAAATGTATGAATCTGTGAAGTGTCACACCCCAATTTAAAGAAGAAACAGACACAACCACATAAAGGCAGCAGCACAAAGGATGTTCTAGATGAACTGTTGAACTGTTAATTATGTGTATATAATTGTACATATTTCCTTTAGAAATTTTATTGGTATGTTGATGGAAATTGCCCATGTGTTGTCCAAGAGCTGGTTTAAAATTACAGATGAACCAACTAATGAAGCTGGAAACTAAGGGGTTGCTAAGGAAAATCACACTTACCTTCTGTCTTACCACATCACATGTGACTCATTCACATCTTCTCAGTTGTAACATTCAGTATTCTGTCTTTGTCTCTCACCGCACCACATTGTTTTACTATTAAGTTATTTCAAAACACATTTATTTGGGAGTTCTGTGAAAAGCACTTTATTCTATCAAAGTTAAAGCAAAATTGTTGAAATTCACGTGGAAGGATAAAATTAAATTAACGGAGAAATCAGGTTTGCACAAGTATTCAACCCCTTTGTTTTGTTTCATTTGGGTTAAGTTGCCACACTAGCAAACATTTGTTCAACATTTGGGATTACTGTTAGTCTGATGTCGTATTTAGATTGTATTTAGCAATTCTTAACATTGGTTTCCTTTTAAACTTGTCTTTCTTGCTAACAAATCTAGTGAGTCCCTTCACTAGATCTAAATGGGACTTAATGGGATCTTAGGGTGTCGGGTGTTCAATTTCTCCATTGATTTCTGTAGTTAAACTGGACTGGAAAAACCCACTGAAACTGCACCTTCTGTATTTTCTACCATATTGAAACCTTTTAAACTTCAAGAACTGTACTCTAATGTTATTCATAAATGAACCATTTATCCCATACTGTGTATGGAGAGTCCAAAGTCTGAAGCAAAGGGGTTGAATACTAATGCAAACTTGAATTCTCTGTTATTTTAATTTTATCCTTCCTATTTTAAATTTTATTAATTTTTAATTTAAATTTTACCTCATTTTTTTTTAGTTCTTTGCATAGAAATGTGTTTTGAAATAACTTAATAGCACAACAAAATCAAGGCGGTTGAATTCTTTTGCAAAGCACTGTATATCCTACTGTACATACTATTTCTTGTACTGTCTGTTGCACTGTATGTGAGCTCCTGATACATTATATCCAGGCCTTACTGTATTATGCTTAGCAAATATTGCCTGAAACCAGAACAAAAAAACGAAAACATCTGCATTTATATTCAAATGAATATTACATTTTTGTCCCGGTGTGATCCTAATGTTAACGTCTGGCATACATGAATTCTCTTTTGAGCTCCATGCAACAAAGAAATCATATGGTGCTACTTAGGACCACCACACATAACATATCTTTCTGTTGCTTGGTCAGACATAAAATTCTGAATGTTTCCTCAGCATATGAAACAATTTAAGTCAGGATGTAGGAGCTTATCAAACGGGATATCATCAAAACCACATATGCTTTTGATTGCTGGGACTGTTTCCAGTACCTATCTTTAGCTAGTGTCCCCTGTGGTCCTGTTATTTAATAATGAATCCCCATACCAAATGTCTGTCTATTATCCTGAGAAGAGAACACTATATGCTGTGGACAAACAGACAGTTTGTAGCAGTTGCATACGCTCGACTGTATGAAACTCTGATTCATGTTCGACACCTTTTTTAGGCAGCTTGCACTACTGGAGCACATAGTGGAAAGACAGATTTTTGCAGATAGAAAAGTGCTTGCAGAAAACCATCTACGTGGAGAAATTGTTTTCCATTTTTTGTCTTGTTTACAATGATACTGCTTTTTTGTGACAAGTACCCCTGTTTTATACCCCAGACTACCCGTCATGTTCATTTCAAAAACAATGTTTTAATGATGTAGTCTGGAAACCTGAATGATTTTGCCGGTAAATGGATTCTTATTTCGAAAAATATGAATTCACAATCGTGACTTGTTTTCTTTCTTCAGAAATCTTTCCTCAAAAGGATTTGATTGGGCCTGCATGCAACAGTGCTTGTTATATTTTTTGTACAAATAGCTGAAAGTCAGTACTTAAATTTGAAGTAAGAAACGTTGGAATATACAGCCAGACTCCGAGCTCCAGATGGATCCACTACAGATGTGACAGACACAGCTCTCCTCATAAACAATGCCCTTTTTGGAGGGCAGGTCAAAAGTGCACCACGCGGCGGGGTGTTACACTGGAAACAGCACCAAACATATGGGAAAGTGTAATGTCATATGGCAGGTCTAAGATATACAGCCGTTCTATAGCTGCCGCGCCGGTATAAAGTTTACCATGAATTTTCATCCCCTTCCATCCATAGGGGAAATGGGGAGATTCATGGACACTTCATTGGGCTGTTAGTCTGTCTCACTAAATGCCCTTTAGAATGCCACAGGTGTACATTTTAGCGTAAATCAAGTCGATATTTATGGCAACTCTTTTAGGAGGAAATAAGTTTTCTCCTCGGGGGGAACATTGGTTATCTTCCAGCCCACTGCAGACTGAGAGCCCGGCCGTAATATATCCAACTGCTACATAGTGAGGGAGGTGGTACAGAGATTTTCCGCAGCTGCAAGCAGTATTTTGCAGGCATCCTAGAATTGCAAAATAGCCAGTCCAGGAGTCTCTTCACATTGCAATCAAACTGAATTGTAGTTTCAGCCTCGAAGCATGAAAACGCCGTGGTCCAACATTAGTTTTGGACAGAGAGGAGTGTAAAACCCAGTGCTCATTTGTGACACATTTCGTTTTGATATTCACAACTCTGTCCTGGTCAGCTCCAGGCCACCTGTTATGTCAATGATGGATGCCAGTGTAAGCGCTCAGCTAGTAGCTGAAATGGACAGTATGTGACTGCTATTCAGATTGTAAATGGTTGTGAGTGTATGTGTTTGTCATGGTTCCTTATCGTCACCTGCTGTGCACCCCAGAGCAGGAAGCACACACGCATGCACACGCACACACACAAACACACACCCACCACTTTACTTCTCTGGTTCTTCACTAACTATCATTTTACAATGCTTTATTTCCAACTACTGAATCCAACTACATTTACACAGAATTCACATATTTCTGTGGTTCAAAACATTTAAAGGACATTTAAAAATACAAAAAGCAATGCCTGTTCCTCACAACTGAAAAGAAAGCAATGTTTTAATAATTGTATCACAGACACTCACACACACACTCACACATGCACTTTCACACACAGAGTATTTCTGACCCACTCAGTGCACCGAATGCCAGTGGTCGGACTGATTACATACTATCAGGTCATCCAACAACATTGCACTTACCACCTCTGTGATGGTTAACTATTAACTAGTGCACCGTTTCGTTCCGTAAGATGTCTGGTTGCTTCAACGCTTTCTGCGTAGGGTGTCGGGTGCTGTGAAGTTAGTCTAACTTCTATCAGGCGCATTAGAATTTTTCATATCCTGCACTGAGGGCTGGCACAGCGAAAGTCTGAGTCATTGCATTGCAACTGATGATTTATTGGGCACCCTCTGTGATGCTTTTTAATCTATTCAAAATTGTGCTGAGCAGGAACTGTGGGAAATCTAACTTAATAGCAGATGATATTGAAAGTGCTATTGATACTGAAAGAGAAGAGTCATTTTTGTATGGATACACGCTCAAACACATGCCCCGTGGGAGCACAAATACACTCACACACAGGTATATGTGTGTCCCCTGCTTAGAAGAATACAGCCATGCACACATGCTTGTGCACACCCACACACTCCTACGCACACACACACACAAACACACACACACACACACAGGGCGCCATTTGTTGAGATCCCTGCTTGTTAGTTTTGTTAGCTTTTACTTCTTCAACATTCTGTCAAAGCAGACAAAGAGAATCGCACCAGACATGGTGTGTGTTCAATCTTTGGAAGAAAAAGTGTTTGATGATTGTATTATCCAGACAGCTGAGCAAGGCTGGCACTGCAAAACCCACATAATGCAACTTCCATTCAAAGTTAAACTCAAAATACAGAATCCTCGCATAGTATATAACAGTGCTGCAAAAGGCACTGAAAGTTATCTTTATTTCTGAGTGACCCAAACTAGCCTTGAATCACGTCATGCATTTTTATACTGCCCCCGAATGAGATATTGATTTTCAAGAAAAGTTCCTTTAATAACAGTGTGGCTGCAACATAAAAGTGTAAAAGCACATGCTCAAGAGTCAATGGCCGAGGGATGATGATCTATATTTCTAAGTATCACAGACTCTATGGAGGCTGCATGCATAAGATACCTCGTGTTAGGCGAACAGAGTGCAATGCAGGGTGCCTTGAAGCATTAGTGCATCATTTTCCCCACCGATCGATAAGCTCAGGTATCTGCATACATTTTAGCTCCGCCTCCATTGAGCGGCACTGTCATTTACTTCAGTGACCTCGTAATACCTCTAAGCTGCGTCAAGGTTCAGCGGAACTCAGTGACAGAGATGGACTGAGCTGTTAATCTCCTTCCCCGATCTCCTCACACACACTCACTCTGTCACCGATACCCTAAAGCAGCCGCCTCCTCTTTTCCTCCTTTCCTTCGCGAACACTGACAGGTGAAAGGACCGGATAAGTCTTATATCTGGCTATCTTTTCAGATCAATCACCATAAGGATGAGCTACTGTGTCTGAGTCTGGCAAGGTCATTGTTATCATTGTTCAGTAAAAACACTGATGGTGTTGTTCAAAGAGGGACTTTGACTAGACTTCCTCAAGACCTCTGTCAGAATCGGTAACAATAGCTATATCCAGAGGTGTAGAGAGTGCTGAAATGTTTTATTCAAGTAGAAGTAGCGTGACTTCAGTGAAGTAAGAGTATTCTCAAGACAAAGTAAGAGTACCTTTCTAGGAAAAGTCCTCAAGTACTGAGTTACTTTTGAATTATATCATTCAGATGTTTCACATGTTCCAAAATGATCCCTCTGAAAATGATTGGATTTTGGTGTGTTTCCTCCAAATAATGTGATGGGCTGGTATAAGCCCCCAATATGGAGGTTATTCTTTTGTGGGAGATGAAGTCCAGAATTTCTATCTGGTTAATCTTACTTTAGTTTAAATTGCTTTATTTGTACATATAAACAATAAAACACAGAAAGAAGAGAGAAGAAAAAATGATGCAGGTGAGATTAAGAAAACACAAGGGGCTTAAAATCATCTCACCTTAAAAGAAAAATATTAAATGACAAAGATTCAGCTGATTTGAAGATACAAGCCAAATGCCATCAAAACTGAACAAGGAGGATTCATATTAAAAAAATAAAATGTACTCAAATAAAAGTAGGATTATAGGAAGTACAGACTTTAAAGTAGTCTTACTCAAAAGAACGACACAAGTACAGGAACCAGAGCAAGGAGTTACTCTCTCCTTCTGTTTATACTGCAAGAATTATTGCATTTGAATTGCTTTCCTCAAAAAGAGGATCATGATTATAATTGATTATCAAGGAACAAATAATCCATTTCATCCTTAAAAGCAAGGTCTCTAGATGATAGCCTCCGTTAATACACAGAGACTGGCGGTGAAGGAAAAGAAATGACAGCTGAAGACCGACTGCATTCGCTGCCTTTTTACTCCATTAATGTACCAGTTTAATTTAGCTGCCAGACAACTTTGTCTGCAACCTTTTGTGGTGACCTCTTCCAATGTAGTGAGCAGTGTTTTAGGGGAGAGGCTAGAACATATCTTCAAGGGAAATTAATATTCACAGAGGATGTTGTCCTCCACTGCACTAATCTGCATGAGATCTGACTTCCTTTCATTAATCAAGATGAGTATGCCCCGGTGCATCAGCGTTGTTTACCTTCGGCATTTGTTGTTTTCCCAGCCTGTTGACTCGAGGCAAACAGCATAAATCAGACAACAATGCATGACTTAACTTAACCATCCAGACCTGCTGGTGTCATGCAGATGTGTGAACTATTCTTTGAGTTTTGGGGAACAAGCATTGGAGGTCGGGGATATTAGTAATATAGTAATAACACCCAGGAGAGCAGCCTTAAAGGATCATGCAGCGTCTCCCATCCAGATAGTGTTCATTCTGATTGTTTTGCCATATCTCTCAGGCTCATTCGTTCCCATTCGATTCCAAATGGCAGAATGTAACTATCAGGTTACAAACTTTTACATTTTTAAGTAATTTCTGTTCTGTTCCAGGAGTGAGTTTCTTACTTCCGTTTTTTGCTTGTGAACATGAAGAGGCAAGATACCGAGAGTGTCCACTTTTTCCTCTCCAAAATAAATCTTTCAACCAATAGCTAACGTTTTCTGCTGTTATATTAGGAGCCACCTCCTGTCAATCACAACCCAGTCAAGGCAATTTATCAACCAAAGCACAACGCTTCTGCCTATACGGGCTATAGTCCGTAAAATCAAATGGAAATCTTGAAAGCTTGATTTTACACAATTACAGCTTTAATTTGCTGAAAGTAACTCATAATATTTAGACAGCAAAATATTTGCTTTTAAAAATAAATTAAATAAAGGGAGAAAAGCACATATCTAATAATGTGATAAAAGCACCAGTAAAGTATCTACAGTGATGTAAAATAGTAAGGGAATACAAAAAATGACCAAAAAACACGAATCATGCTGGTCCATTAATTGTGATTATGGGTTTGACTCGAATGTGGCTAGTTATTAGGATTACAATTGGCAGCACTAAGTACCCATAATCACAGTTAAGAATTTCCTCAACTGTGTTATGGCTTTTATACGATGGTTACCAGTCCACATGTACGGTATGAACATTCCCCCCAGATTAGTATGTATGTATAATAATTAAAAAAACAGGAGGAAAAAAGGCCATTAACTAGCTCCCTGGTTACCACAAGATTTTGACATAGCAACCGGTAGAAATGTCTATCCATTATCTATGTAATTATCAGCATGGTTGGAATGCATCTTTGACCAATCAGATCGCTCGGCTGAAACTCCCTGCCGTCTAATGGATGTGTAGATGATTGCACTTACACTGTAAATAATAAAGTCTGTTAATCTAGTATTTAATCATAAAATCTTAAAAAACAAAAAAATCACTTGTTTCCAATTTTTATCCTTATTCTGCCTTGTTTCAACATATTGACAATTTCTGAGACAAGTGAACCTGTGTTGTAAATAGGTGGAATTATCACAGCCAATTGGTCAAATCTTCCACTTGTTTTAAGAAAAATTAGAATTTAAAACTGAAAATGAGACTAATTCACTCAGCAAAACTGTGATTTTTGCAGTGCACTCACTATCTCAATAAGTCATTGCCTTCTGCATCCACAAAATGAAAAATCAGATAATCTTCATGGACAATACATGTGGAAAGACCAACACATTTCAGGGTAAACCTTGAACTACAAACTGTTAATAGGGAATCGAATTATATAATACTGATAGAAAATACAGTATTCCTGTTCCTGGCCTTCTAAATAAGGTCAGACTCAAGATTCAATTGCATCTTTACCTTAAGATGACTGTTCCCACAGTGTAATGTCTCATACAGGATTCCTGCTGGAGTGCATTTTTACAGTATACGCAGAGTGATGTCTGTCACAGTCTGTCATTTTGGCTCTAGAGGGTGAGAAGCAAAAGCATTAAGCTGAAGTTGCAGGAAAACCTCATAACTCATAAGTTTGAATGACTTTCATGTTTTTATAGTCCCTTATAGGTACACCAAGTTTCATACCATAGGGCCAATGAAACCCATTCAAAAGCCATGGTAAACAAAAAAATGTACATTCAATATTTTCTTTCTGAAAATAAGGTGTTTTTTCTTCATTTCTGAAAACTACTTTTTGTAAATACAAGGTTTTGTTGTGACAGCAGCAACCAGTGTCATTTATCAGCACTCTGCAAAGAGAGGCTTTTTTTCTCTCTCTAATGCAAACCTTTTCTGCACTTTACTTCCTTTTGTATGGTGCAAGGTCAACTATGCAAAATTGCTGGATTGAGAAGGTAGAATATATGGCAGCAGGCACAACCTAACCCCTGCATTAAGACCTCCTACACAGGGTCACTGGCTGATAAATGTAACAGGAATAAAACAAAAAAATACCAGTTAGAGTGAACTCCAAGTGTCTGGACTGTGACACTTTTAAGTTGGCACTATCGTATTAAATGTAACAGGCTATGTTTTGAAAATCAGCCAGTTTTAGGGTATTTTATAGAATGATCCAATACAAGAATACAGCATTTTTTATATATAACATCACAGTATGTAATGTAAGTATGTCAATAATTTAAGCATTTTCTCAAGAGTTGGTCTAGTCCATTGAAGAACATAAGGCCCCACTACCCCACACTATCATGCTTTAAAATGTAAGGTTTTGAAAACGTTGCTCATTTAAAAGATAATTTAAAATCCATCCAAAAATGTAATGAATCAGGAAGCATTATTAATTCTTCAAATATGAAGAATCATTTGGTTTGAATTTTAAGTATTTTAAATACTGAATAAAAATGTGGAGCCTGGTTTTAGACCGAGCTGCATTGGTGGAGGACCAGGGGGATCAAGGACCTTTGAAAGAGGTCAGTCTGACAATGTGTTAAAGTAGCAGTAATGAGCAATTTCAGTCTACACAATCTCGGCTGAGGCTGCAAGACCATGTGACATCTTCAAATTTTTTATGCCCTTTCCCCTGGACTGAATCCATTTTATTTTGAGAAGTATGTTCCAGAGACAGAGAAGCTACAGCCCATTATAGTCGCCTTATTAATCCATTACATCACTCAATCCCTGAGGGAAGTCCGTGTTGAGGTTAATAATTTCATAAATATGAGGAAAACAGACCAGGATGGAAGAATCCTTGAAGCACAACACTAAGAGCAGAGAAATAGTCTTGGGTCGAGTTTCACCTTTAATAAACTAATAAATTAGGGGCCCGCGTTTTATTACTTCAGAAATGGAATTAAAGTATAAATTCCTCCCTTTTACCTTTTGATATGTTCTCTCATTAAGAAGGGGCTGAAATTGCACCTCCTGCTGCTCGGTGCTCTCTGAGCAATTGTTCTTTTACAGTGTTGTGCTTTCAAGGCAAGAGTGTAATCAAAATCCTGAGCATTGCAATTAGATACAATGGCTTTCCCTATCCCTGTGTGGGCATCTACCGAACAGAGCACACAGGGAAAAGACAGAGTGAATATACTGTGCCTGCATTGAAGGAGGGTGAATAATCTGGTATGTATTGTGAGTGCAAACTCCACAGACCACTGACTGTGAATAGCTTTTGTTTTGTGAACTGGCTTGAAAGCTCACCCAATAATTTGAAATCATGCTTTAAAGGTAATTATATGGCTGGATCTTTAGTCTTCTAAAGAAGGCCAGAGAGAAAGAGTAAAAAAACAACAAAAAAAATACGTTTATGATTGACATGTGTAGTCAATGCACACCACATAGAGACAAAACAATAACATTAGCCTCAATTCTGAAGATCATATCTGGGTTTTGGAAAATATTTCACATGGTTTAGATCTATGCTTTCTAAAATACAGAAAAGATAAAGAAGGCTCCTTCTAAATAGCGGCAGAACCGAAATGAGTTGACAGAAACACACTGTATTATTTTATAGTGTATTACACAATACTGTATATTAGTACTTATTCTCTGCATCCACTGAGTTACTTTTGTGTTTTCATTTTCCATCAGGTAAGCCCCCTGGGATTAATACTGAACATCTGAGCAATATGGTTAGTGAATAATAGATAGATTATTTAAGGTACAAAGTAGAATTCAGTCTCATTAAGAGTTTGAAGAAGTACTTAGAAGATTAAGAGTTATAGAAGAAGTCCTTTCCATACGGCTTGTGGAAAGGAAAATATCTTGCTCCTGTAGTTGTTTTGATTGTTGTTTTAGGTTTTTGTCTTGACCTTTGACTGCTCCTTATTTCCCGTAGTGGAGGTCTGTTTTGAGATGAGGTATTTTCGGAATGGGAGGTTTACAAGTTGGACCTGACTTTTCCTTTTCACTTGTCGTACCAACCCGGAGGGATAATCAAACGCATATGTGTACATTATGGAGAGGAAAGAGAACCGAGGTGGGTGTTAGATTTCAACACAATAGACCCCACTCAAAGGAGAATATTCAGCAGACACAAAATATTTGAACCTCTCATAAATGACCTGGAGAGTAGTTGGGAAACCAAAGCGGTGTGTGAGGAAAATAACCTGGGAAGGACTCTGCCACTGTTGGGTCATGAAGGTTATGGCTCTGGTTATGGTTAGATAGATAATAGGCAGGGTTTTTGAAAATTGAAATTTTTTTTTAATGCATTTTAAAACCAATGATGAATTAATAAGAGAAAAAATATTAATACGTAACCCCAATATTTTCTAAGCCGAGGGACTTGAGTTTGTTTGGAAATCTTTGTTTGCCCATGAGTAGAAATAAAATGCATGAAATCATGCAGAACCACCCTAACTGAGTCTACATTATGTTACCAATTATTGTCAGAAATGGACTGATAGCAGCAGAGTGTGAATACTATAAAGGCAGGGAGTTGCTAATGAACCAATAATGAACATTCAAATTAACAGATCCAGTGCACACAAGAGACTGGCTTTCACACAAATTCAGATCAAATTGCTCTGGGTGGCATGGCTTACACCCTGGAAACAATTTGAAATCAATTCACTAGCATTTACGCTAATGCCTGAGCGTTCAGAGTGTCTTTCTGTCTTTCTAAAATTTACGATATATACTGTGCTTCTTTCTTGAGAAAATATGGAGCAAAAAAGCATCTCTTGGAGGTCTAGGAATTCGTCACGTACAGGCGGTGTGCCAGTGTAAAAATTCTCATTTGTTTAAACAATGGGAGATGGAGCACACATATATTTCTTGATCAAATGCAAGAAACGGAGCTCAGCAGTGAATAAATCTGCTGCAGGTTCTAGCCATTTCTCACATTCTCACACAGGGGGATTTCAGCATCTGGAATTGGTGGTGGGGGGGCCAGCACCACCTTGGCAAGGCTTCTCTTTGTCGGCTTATTAGAGAATATTGCAACAGCAAGTCCCAAACGCGCAGCGAAACACACCATGGTAACAGAGACACAGAGAGTGGCCTTTTGTTTTTCGTTTTCTAATCTTTCAGAAGAAGAAGCATGCAAGTCTCTGGGAGAGCATCTCATCTTGGTGAAAAACACTTCTTCTGAGTCTCTGAACATTCAGTTTTCATCTGCAGCTTATTCATTTGTTGGGCCGCCAAACATTTAGGTGTCGAACAATTTGTGAAATACAAGAATAACACAATTTCACAAAGGTGAAATTTGGCCTCACACCTGTAGAGTGTAACAGCACATGTTTGATGAGTACGCTGCAGGTTAATCACAAAGTGCTTTCCAGAGAAGAAATAAAAAAATAAACAGAAAAAAACAAGTGAAGTTTTAAGATACAGCCAGCTGAGCCCCTATTTACAATATCCCTCTGTGGAAATGCTACAAAATGTCTTTCCTGCATGAAAAACATATTATTGTCCCCTTCAAAGGTGAAATTTCTCCATGCATCTGAATAGAATATTTTAGATTAGCATACTTTATCAGATGGCATTAGACGTGGACGTTTTTCAGCCAGCCCTGATTTGCTATCTGTATCCTTGCACAAACGCTATGTGTTTTAAAGGTTGTGTAATATGGGAGGGATGTGGAACCAATTCCACCAGACAGTGCCAGTACTCTGAGCAGGGACACACCGACGGTGGTCAGATCATGCCGATGTGTATCACATAGAATTAAGCTATGATGAGGTGAACCGTGATTGAGTGTTGATCTAAAGCAGCTGGGCACCTTGGACTGCTTCCACACTAAACCGTGAAAGACTGATTGAATAGTCACAGACACATACATGCACAGCGGGCCACACACAGGCATGCACGCGTACACACCTACAGTGACATGCATGCACACAAGCACGTACAAGTAAAAACACAGATACACACCCACACGCATCATACATACAACTACATGCACATTCACAATACACGGATATACGGATGCAAGCACACACACACCTATACACTCTCTGAAAAGCATACACATGTGAGCCTGCATGTGTGAAAATACAATCATATAATACATACAATGATACAATGCAGACTCATTGTCGGAGGCCCAACACTGGAGTGGACAGAATTGGTTGCAGATGTCATCTCTCTACCATAAATGCTGTACGGTATGTTTTTCCGGCCTCCCACAGAAACCTCTTTTTTTCCATTCATGCTTTTGTTAACATTGCTTCTCTCAGGACACAGTGTAATTGCAGGACGACACGCTCTGCAATCTTTTCCACATGCCTGTCGCATCTTCATTCAGTGTGTGCACAGGGTCAGGGGGAGAGGCTGAGCACAAGGGGCTTCTGTGTATTTTATCCTTGATAACCTCTCAATATCGAAACAGGCATCTCGCTCATCCGAAAGAGAACCGCATGGAGCCAGAGTCTCAGCCGACCTGGAAAATGTAAACCGACAAGGCAAACAAATGACAATTACAAACGCTGATAATGATAATTAAACATTGTGCCTGGGACCACCGCAATGCCACGGCTAATGAAGACCTTTCAGTTAATGAGAAGAAGAGCATGATTACGGACAGACACGAGGAGTCTTCTGATCACTTGTCAGTGACAGTGGTATAGTGCACACACTCCAGGGTTGTCATCAGCAATTTAAATCCCCTTGGTGCTTGTTAACACTGATGTCAGTATTGAGATTTATGGTAGTCGAGAGCGTCTACTGTTTCCCCTTTAGCTTATCAACATGATCAGATTATCATCAGGGGAATGATACAGTAGTTGTGCTACTGCTGCAATTTTCCACAACAGTTCCCTCTGCTGAATAGAAAACTCATTCTTTAGGCTTTTATGGGGTCTATAAATTTCCATGACTTTCTGCATCATACCAGGACAGACAAATGGAAGATGGAAATCAACTGAGCCCGGGTTTCCTAGAGGCCAAGACTAGTGTTTTCTGGAAGCTGCTGATAGAGGTGTGGTGAAGGTCACGTCCGAAAAGGATCAAACCGCGACATTAACAGACATCATCTGACCAATTATCTTCACAAACAAAATGAAGAAGAATTACCGGTCTGACTTAGTGACGGTAAAGCAATAAAAACGGGGGAGAATCATTAAATTCTCATGCTTGTATGGCTCAAAGGGCCACATTATTTTTCAGCCAGACTTCAGGCTTGAGTCCAGACCCGTCGTTTGTGCCTGAAAACGTTATATTAACAAATGAGAGCAATTTTTTATGCCTCTGTAATGAGCGTATGTTTCAGCAGAGTACTCCAAGCTGAGGGGGGGGAAGTCAGCTGTCATCCTTTGTGGACTCTAACTATGGAGGTAAGCAATACAAATGGGCTCTCTCCTATAATGAGATGTTAGCCCAAGTATCACATAGAGCTTTTAATCGTCCGTAACATGCTCTGTGGGAAGATAAAGTGAGATAACAAGCTATGTGTTGGAGTTCAAAGGCAGTCTTGCCGAGAGAATCGTGCTATGATGTCGGGTGTATGCGCGCTGGCCTTTTTCAGAATTAGACTGCAATGTTTATGATGATAAGAGCCACAGTCTAAGCTTTTGAACACTATCGAGACAACATGTATTTTTTTCCACTTGTATCAGTAACCAAGTAAAACGTGTTCTGAGTGAATAGTTTTCAGTACACCTTAAGGGGAGTTCCACTTGCTACGCAGTTTCCGCCCTATGTATCGACAGCGAATTAATGGAGTCCTGTAGCACTCAGCACTCAGCCAGTGAGTGGCACCCCATTGATTTCAAGGTGTACTACCACCCATATATGGCTTTCTGAATAACCCTTTAAGGTGCAGGAAGAGTGCTCAGACAGTCCACCACAAGGATGAAGCTCTGTCTGGATAAATATTTCAACACTTGGACTTTGCTTATTGATTGGGGCAGTAATTTCCACACATGCCACCCCAGGGAGACAGGCACTAATGATGCTGGTTCCACCGTGTCCAGCCAAGGCTTTCCCACAAAGACATACTCCCAAGTCTCGGGCCTGTGAATTATGGGATGAAACATTAACAGCTTTAGAAAGTGTTGCGTGTGTTTTCTTTTTTCCCTGCCACGGGCAAAGTCTGGTGTCTCTCATCAGCAGGCCCCGAAGAGGGTAATGGCATCCTTGGTTTGAAGCCAAACGCTCTGGTGGAAGATGTACAAAAAAGTTTTGAACTCAACACTTTCTGACTGAATTTCTCTGCACTTTCCAAGTTGAGTTCAAATTTGTTGTGACTTGTTAGACAGAAAAACTTGGGCAACTGTTACAATTATGGTCATTTCAAGTAGCATGGCACACAGCGGGGCACGTAAACATCTTGGTGCAATATATGGCTTACACTCTGCAATGTCAGCCCTGAAATGGCAGAGACTTCAGCCGTGCACCTTCTCACATTAGGTAAATTCCTTCATTTCCTATTGTCTCACAGCCCATGGCATTGCCAGTCCTGATACATTTGCCCAAAGCACTCCAATGGCTTGTCACTTTTCTTGCCTCTGGCAGAGGAACCACTCTAAATCCCAGTTGTTTGTATGCATGTCTTCGCCTGTGCCCCTCTAAAAGGGAGCCGTATTGGATTTGTGTGTCCCCCATGGGCTCCATAAAGAGTAAAATATCTCATGAAGAGACTAGCCGCATGCTGCGAGGATAGTGGTTTAATATATGTTGCCGTGTCTTCCATCCTCTGGGGTGATGAGGTGATGAGAGCTAGTTTCCCACCTGTGGGGAGACAGTAACAATTTGTGCTAACGCTGAGGCAAGTCAGCCCAGCCTCAGCAGCAGGAGAGCAGAGAGGGGGAGCGCTGCTGTTACTCAGACGTGCTAATTACCTCGCCGGTAAAGTGTACAGTGACTTCCCCCCTCTCCCCTTGGCCTGGCGCCTCACACCATCAACATAATGAGAACATAACTTTTTATTCTGAATATCTAAATATCTCCTTAAGTGATCGATAATGTGCATCATCATAAATCACGTCTGGGATTGCCTGAAATTATTCCAGAAGTCAATACTGCGCGCCGCAGAAGACTTTTGAGAGCGACTAATGGTGAGATATAGCTGCCTTTGGGGAGATATGAGGGATATTCATGCATATGTATAGCGCAAAGTTTCTCACCCCCAAGCACGAGTGAGACCCGGGCTGGCGCTCGACAGGCACTTCTGGGCCCGCTGTGTGGCACCGGGCCCAGCAGGAAGAGCAGTGTTACCGGTGTCTGGTGGTGAGCTTGGCCGTGAAAATGCACCATTAATTCTTAACGCAATTAAGCCGGCGTCGAGAAGAGAAATTAAGAGAGCTCCTTATTTAGCAGACAGAGAAGCCTTTTTAAAAAGGGCAGTAATACTGTGATTACTCAGATTTGAGGGAAATTATTCACAACGGGGCCGCGTGGGAAGCAAGGGAACCATGTTCCTGCTGAAATGCTTTGTTGGCATTTCAAAAAAGTTTTCTCTATCTCTTTTTTTTTTGATCAGTTTTAAATAGTGAAGGTTGAATACAGAAGGCATCTTTTTTGCGTTGTTGTCTTTCGCGATCGTTTCAAGCATCCTGAGCGAATGGGGAAGAGAGTTTCATCTGGCTAATCAAGTAATAAATAGCCTTTACTCTGTGATGGTTTTTAAAGGCTCCGGCAGCACCGAGCCTCAGCTCTCCAGTGGCTCCACATGCGATCAGCTACAATCATTACTTGTTCCTCTGAGTTCAACAGGGATTACCCCACAGCAACTCCTAGGCTGAGGGCTTGAATTATAAAAAGGAAAAAGTCTCTATACAGCAACAGCTTGTTGCAAGTTTGACCGCCCAACTGAATGCAAATGTTGATGCAGAGAAAAACGATAACTGTGTGTGTGTGTGCGTGCGTGTGTTTGTGGGGTTGGTGTACACTGTATACTCTAAATGAAAAAGGTTTCGCCTAAGAGGGCTGTCTTGTAGGAGAGCTCTTTTAAGTGAAATGAAGTAGAACATTTTTTCAGAGGGTCATGTGGAAACATTGTGATTAGTTCTCCCTAAAACACTCTCTGCCTAAGAAGTAAATTATTTCGTAATGATTTCCTTTGGTGAGTCTAGATACTTTTAAACCTTTTTCCATTTTGCAGAGGATCATTGAAATTCATTAGCATTAGTTGTTGGTCTATTGAACTTGGAAAATTATGACTTACACTGTGGTATGCTAACGAAATGAAGGCTACACTGCAATATCAATTTCTTTTTAGTAGACTTATATGAAGGAGCAGTGATTTCACAATATTTCCTTGTGTCACCATATGGCTTGCTATCATGCCATTTTTCAAAATGATAAAACAGCACACTCGCTGACAAAGACCTTTGATGATTGGCTGGTGTTGAGGCTATTCTATATAAAGCACAAATTGGAACGAGGCCAAAAGAACAGATAAATATTTCCACTTAATCTTTCTTTCTGGCTTTCTTTTCTGATTCTTTCACAAAACAGAATGGAGAATATGATCATTTCATAACCATTAACCGCCTTTCCTGAAAAAAAGGTTGTAAGCATAAAAATAACAGCATAAGTTCAATTTTTACAACCCTTATTTTTCAGTGTGTGTACAATGCAGTAAATTATTTCATATCCACGGTCTCTGCTGTTCAAATCTGAAAAATCCCCCAAATTGTCAGGACACGACAGCAGCCCGAGCGCTGAGCAATTTTTGCTCCTTAGTATGCACATTGTATTGTGATGGACTTGGGAATACAGCTGTGGAGGCACCTGCAGGTTCATTTGCAAGCTAGCATTCAAAATCTCTAAGGAATCATTTCAAACTCCTGATTGGACACCTGTCAGCTCTTCCGATCCACCAGACATTATTAAATTGTAGCTAATGATTGGTAAATTTCAACCAATCACATGGATTGACAAGAGGACTCCATAAAGAGAGGAATTTGTGTCAGCGCTGCTGTGGAAAAGGCGAAAGCTCAGTAAATTAGTGTCTGTATGGATAATACATTTGATCCTGATTAGTGCATGCAAAATGTCAGCATATTTTGAGAAATGCTGACAACAAGCAGAACATCCTCTAAGAGCAGTCAAAAGTTTTTGTATGTGCAAGTATTTCGTGGACAGAGGAAAAATATTTGTGTGTGTGTGTGTGTGTGTGAGAGAGCGAGAGAGAGAGAGAGATAGCATGGGTGCATGTTGTGTGCAAGGCCTTTGTGAATGTATGTTCTGTGAGTAGATGTGCACGCCCATGGGTTCATGCCTGTGCGTGTGTGTGTGTGTGTATGTGTGTGTGTGTGTGTGTGTGTGTGTTTTCTCCTGTCCCAGAGGGAGGGTGCTGAATAACAGGCCCTTTTTGACAGGCTGGGACGCTGAGAGCTGTCAGCCCCCTCGCCGGGCCTGGGATGAGTAGTGAGAGAGAGAGAGAGAGAGATAGAGGGAGAGAAGGTGATCGAGATAGAGAGAGAGGGAGAGAGAGAGAGAGGGGATTGGGGGCTCCATGTGTTTAGACTAATAGGAGGCCAGCGTTCAGCTTCTCCTCCACCAAGAACAGACAGTTGAAATCTCTGGGCAGTTAGCACAGCGCTGCCTCTCAAAGATTTCCTGTCAGATCATGTCTATAAAAGGGGGAGAGGTTCTCAATAGCAAAGCAGGAAAAAAGGAGAGAAAAAAACAATACCTGGCAAAATTGGCTTCTTTCATGAGAATTGAGTAGCCTGAATGGAGTTCTAAAGTTTGGGCTTGACAAGGCATACACTGATAAACTGGGTGCTCGCTCAATATTTACATTCAACCTGTTCACCATTTTAAATCAAACAGGGTACAGGCTCAGGATGCCAAAAGCAATTAATAGTGAGAACATTATAATATTTGGGATTAACAAGATAATATGATGCCACTGTTTGCATGTTTAAGCTCCTGGCCATTGGCCCGACTTGAATGAAACGTATTTGGATCCAATAATTGCAAAGACTAAATCCACAACTCTCACTTTTGCATATAACGCAAAATCAGATGAAAAATATAATTAAAATTGCTGAGAGCAGAAATGTTGTCATTCAAAGTTGGAGTGTATGTCAGTATAATGATCTGATTTTATCAAAAAAGCTGAATAACTTCAATCGGGGTAAAATCTGAAGCTAAATTGGACATTCCTTTTATTTTCATCAAAAGCTCTGATATGAAAGTAAGTATTCCTCTGAGTGGGCAACAGCGTCAAGCTTTGCTGCACAACATAACCTTTAACCTCATTACATATTGCAGTTGCTAGAGTATATTTTCCACTATTTATTGCCATGAATTGATACATTTGATTGTATAAACTTTAAGCTGCAAATATGTTTCATTTATATTACATTTAATTGCACATTTCTTCTCAAAATATATCAGATTATTGGCAGGAATAAAATGTTTTTTTCCTTTTAATTATGCCAAATACAAGAGATCGCCAAATAGTGCAGATCAATTTGAACAAAGATGCTCTTAGGCATATAGAATATGCTGCGGTGCATTTGAATTGACACGCAGAGAATTTTAATGCTGTCTGAAAATATCAGCAGCACAAGGTGGTGCTTTTACCTGATACAGACAGGAAGTAGCAACCTGGGCTGTCTGTTTTGAGAGACAATGAAGTGTTCAATCCCCGCTTATAACTTCAGTTCTGCAGTCCTTTTTTTGTTTGTTTTTCCTATTGCGCTGATCCCTGCACAAAAAGCTCTCATTTAGTTGCAGAGATGCAGACAGCACTGACCTTAAGCCCGTTGTAAAGTGTTTTTCTGATTTCTAAATATTTAATTGTATCCTGTTGTGTAAATGAAGCCAGACCTAAATATCACTTATAATGCACATTGTGTACAACAGAGTTGATATTCTGTGACAGTCTCAGTTTTTGTCAATGGATAATTGAGGTATTGTGTAGACACAGAGCCAGGGAAGGGTTTAGATAACTACCGCATCGCAAAATTGCAAAATGGCATTACTTAATGCAAAAGTAAAATGTCAACATTACCATACATTGCTAATTGAATACTTTATCTCCACAGTTTTGAAATCTGAGGCGTTCATATAATGAAGGGTTTGCCACCAATTGCTGTCGCTAGGCATGCTATTGAATATGAATATCAACAAAGTGTTTTGTTTTCTTTATAGAGAGAGAGAGAGAGAGAGAGAGAGAGAGTTGGTGGAGAGATCAGGCTGAACTAATTTTGAAGGGATGTAATAATATGCTTCATTTGTAGTCAGCTCTCCACCAAGGCTACACAGCACACTGACAAATGCCTTTTACCTAATTAGCAATGTGTCTTGTACAGAACATGTGTCACTGCCCAAGTGAACAGACAGGAAGACAACGTGTACACCGTATACTGTTAGCAGTGGGACACGACTTGCAGATCACGTAATGCCTTGGATGAATTTGAGCTGAAGTTAATCTGATCTGGAGATTATAGTAAGCCAAAATAATGGCGCCCACTTCCTGATGATGTCCTTCACCCCTGACCCATCAGATTTCTTGCTAGAGTATGAGTCACTGTGGCTTGAGCAACAGTATACCTAGCGTTACGTGATCTTTGAATTAAAAGGTTCCATCTGACGTCCTGGTACCAATAAGATTCCCAATAATGACGCAACTAGGTCTTCACATCCGGTAGAATTTAGATGTGTGAAAAGGTTTATTTCATTTAAATAGTTAAAACAAACTGCAAATTAAAAAAAAAAAAAGTTGTATTGGTTTTGCATCAGAGCATGTGGAAACTTTATGGCTAAATATCTCAAAACTACTCTGAACGCAGACGGAAACTCATAACTCCAAACTCAGTATTATGCTAGGAGGAAGAACTCTTCCAGTTGCACATTGTCAAAATGATGTGAGTTTAATGACCGGTGACAATCATTTACTTCAATTCTTTTCTCTTTTCGCCAGTTACAAAAATGTGGCATGATGAGTGCAGCACAGGCAGCCATAAAAGATAAACGTCCTGAAACAGAAAACAATTAACACACTGACCCATAACACTGACAGCATTCTCAGCTTGGCACCAGTGTGCTCTGTGGGTTGTCAAATCCTTAGCTTTCTATTAGGATGTGTAGGAATGCGTCTCCGCTTATTGAATTGTTGTGGGGGGACCCTTGCCTGGGGGTTAATACAACAATTTACTCTGGACTGCCTGTGGATGTGTTGCCATGATTTGTTTGGTGAGTGTTGTCAGCCTGCAGGGTTTGGCGCGCTCTCCCCTCCCTGTTAAGTGGGAAGATGTAGTGAGTTCCAGGGGAGCTCCATCATTTGCCTCCCACAGTAGTGCTGTTTAATAAGTCAATGGGAATGAAAGATTGCTCAATGCATCATGAATTTGTTTCTACACATCATCCGTTTCCAGTCTACATTTCATCTGTTTTTTTTTCCCTCAATCCCGTTGGCTGAATGCCATTATTGTAACTCCCTAAATATCTACCGGCAGGTTTGTGTAAATTGTTAGTTGTACTTGAACTGCTGTCACTGTGGAATCACCTTTATTACTATATACTATATATGTATTTTTTTTAAATGAACCATTACAATTCCCACACCTTATACAATTCTAATTGAACTATGTGAAAAATGTTGTTAATTATAATACTTTATACTATTGTGACTTTTTTTCTTGCCATGCATTGAATATGTTCTCAAAGAAAAAAAAAGGTTTTGAATGTGATCGTGTGGGAATATAGTGTAAGGTTTCATTGATAGCGTGCTGTTGATGCTATCGCATCCATTTATGTTCACACTCGACAGATTTCTGTTCAGATTAAATCTCCGTCTGTGCACCTCCGCCACCTCATTATGCCTCAACTTTCAATGAAACTATGAAAACGACTGTAACATTTTCTGCATGTGATGGCACAGAGTACAATGAGGCTCATATTTAGCTGTTTTCTGGGTAGTGCCTTGCCCCAGGTTTGAGCCCAAGCTACAATATCTACAACACTCCAGGTCAGTAAAAATTCTTGTTTCCTATAGGATTTTTTTGCAGTTCTCTTGGCAATGTCAGAGCGATCATTGAAATCTTTTTTTTGGCCTACCTGCCTTCATAACCATTCACAGAGGCAGAGGGCTGGCATTGCTGACTGTGTTTTATTGATGTGTTCCACACTGCCTCACATTTGAAATAGACATAACCCACATAGCTTTCCTTCATCTTGGAATTCGAAAGAAGGCCTGTCCAAATATTGCCAAGATATTTCTGGAGTTGTATCAAGTGTCCTTATCCTTAGTGATGGCAGCGAGAAAAAAAAACCCTGAACAATCTGTTGCTCCCACCTGATCTTGATAAGCCATGAGGCAGCTTTTTGCTAAATAGATGTGGAATCATCTTCCAAGTGGGCACTGTAGCTGTCCCATCAATTTAGACTTTCACTTTCATCAGAGAAGCCAGTGTTTCACCGTTGTCCCCTTGAACAGCAGTTGAAAAAGGCACCGACACAATGTTATCATCCGGACACAGTTTTGTTGAACATTTGGAGAAAATCATTTTACTCGATCTTTGACTGTCTGCTGGGCTGTGAGGCAGCTGTTGGGAGACAAACCACCTGGTGAGCAGCTTTGAAGAACACTTTGAGGATTAAATTATTCATTCAGGATGGCGACGTGTATCCAGCTCGCCTGAGACTGTGGAGGAAATTTTTGCCTCCTGCAGCTCAGCTTTACCGGACAGTCAGTATCCTTTAGCACACCCAACTTCATCCTGCTTCATGAAAATGCATGGACTTTTCACAGTAGCCCAGAATTCTGTGTAGACAAGCTTAATAATAAAGCTTCTCGTCAAATTAGAGTAGAAAATAAACTCTCGCATCTTCAAGGGAGGCTATTGTTGATTATTAACATAAGGCAATGGTATTGTACAGTTTTTCCCCTTGATAGTGCACATGAAATGCTCGATGATCAGTGGCCTTCTCAGCATGTTGTCAGCAGGATGTCCCAGATTTGAGAATGATTATGTCCACCAGGAGCACTTGAGCTTTTAAAGGAACACTGCCTCAATGGAAATTGACTTAAGTAGGGTATCCATCCCCCTCTGAGCAAAAAACTTTTCAACAATTATTTAGAATTTTAATCCAGCCACAGTACTTTGGAGATAAATCCGTGTCTGTTCACAAAAGGTTTGACGCTAGGAGTAGAAAAAGCAATTTAGATGTTATTAATAATATGGGTGATTGACAGGAAATTAAAATGGGCCTGGACTGTGACAAGAAGACCCCGTGGAAAACAATTATGCTATTATTGAATATGGTTTCTTGCTTGATGTTCTGCCATCACCGAATGTTCATTTCTTTGTCAGAAATATTTGCATGGTTTACACACAACTATCTAGCATCAAACAAGTGACTTATATGGGCTGCCATGTTCTACTATCACAAAAAAAGCTTTGCTGTTGTTGTTAAAAATTAAGTTTAATTAAAAAGTGGCTGCTGTTGTTTAGCAAGAGTAAAATGGCATCAATATGTAAATTGATTTGGATTTTAATAAATCTTTCAAAAGGAAGTTTAGAGACGCCGTAAGTGTGTAAGAGCCGATAGCAGGGACCGCCAGTCAGCAGGAAATACACTTACTGCAGGTTGCTCACAATTCAATTTTTAAAACATATTCCGCTGAAAGCAAAGGTTCTCCTAATTTTTGGTTGATTGATTTTATTCTATTCTATTCTATTCTATTCTATTTGATTCTATTTGATTCTATTACATTTCATTCTATTATATATCTTTTGTATATAGAGAAACAGAGAACAGAGAAACAGAGAAACAGACTAAAATGCTAAGTGAGGCTTTTCATTGATGTGGTTGATCCCAGCAACTAATGCTAGGGCACATGTGATGTAGAATATTTTGGGAATTAAATGTTATATAATTTAAGTGTTTAAGTTTGCACAGTGAGGCAAAGAAACAGATGGATAAAAACACAGGGAGAAAATACAAATTACAAATTTTTGCAGGTGAGATTAAAAAAGCCAAGGGGCTTATTAAAATCATATCAACTAAGAACGTAAAACTTTGTGAAAACAGTCAATAAAATCTCAAAGATTTTATGTCATACCCGGTTCTCTTGTTTAATTTAAAGTGCAAACTACATCGATAGAATACAGTGTGTCTGATTCTTACTAATGATCAGCTTCTGCCTTGATGTACAGTAAGCTGGACTGTATGATTATTGCAGAGAAATTTCACAGTGCAGAGCTGGTTTTGTTCTGTAATTGTAGGTGGAACCCAGGAAGAATGCAATGAGCATGCAATGAAATATGATTTTATCTTTACTGACACAGGGGAGCGAATTATGAGATGGCCCTTAAGGCCTGCATGCTACAGGAAAGTGTGAACCCTGTGGTTATGCAATAATTGTCTACCCGGGTAGAATATACCACAGTTTCTGCTTTGCTCAAATCCAGCTACAGCAGGAAACTCGCCAATATTACTTGACCGTAAAAACGAAGCATCTCTACCTTGTTAGCCTTGATAGTTTGTGAAGCGAGGTTTAGTATGTGCCGGCTGATTTCTTCCTCATGGAATATACCAGACTGAACATAGTAAAGGCAATGATGTCATTTTCACTTTTCCTCTGGTCCACCTTGCCTCGTGAAACTAAGACACAAGTGTTGGTAACAGACATAATTTGATCCATATGTAAGGCTGGATTTAAACTGTCTCAACTTGTCCTTTTTTTCTGGCTCACCACATTAAAGAACCAATGGTGCATTACAGATTCAGGAACCATCAAAAAGAAGGCCCACTGCACTGTGATGTTTGGGAACGGCTACCGAAATTGCACCAGGATTGACCAATACCATCGCGGTCTTCTTCATTCCGCCCTAGATCTCCCAGATACCATACTCTCTCAGGTGCAAGTAGCTGAAGGCTACTTCCTTCCTTCACGATTTAATTACGTGCCAAATTTAGACATATTATAAGCTGATTTGAGGGGAAAAGAGATGATTGAGTCCGAACATTTCCAAGATGAGGCACAGCTGCAGTCAGGAAAGCAGATAATCTGGTTGAGTAAGCCTACTACTATCTCTGTGGCTCTTGACAGCCCCAGACAGGTCTCCACTTTTAGTAATTAAATTAGACAGTCATAGTTGGCTGCCATCTTTTTTGGTAAAGGGGGATGAATGAGAGCGCCCTTGAATCACAGAAGGATTCGAACAGCGCCTCTTGGCTGGTATTCCTGAATCCAGACACTCCTGGGAACGTCCGTCCTCCGATAACATTTATAGCCTGGGATGGAGGCGTAAGGCACCATATGTTTCAAGCTTCCTGCAAAGCTTCCTGGTAAGGGGGGAATAATTCAACTTGTCACATCTGCTCACAGGCCAGTCCAGAAGGATTTATCACTAATTCAAGTGGTTTCTAAACTGTTGGAATATCAACCATGGAGGCTGTACTTTCTGCCATAATCTCCTTACGTCTGCACCACAGACGAAAGGTCTTAATGTTGTTCCACGGAGGAAGTGGCCAGCGAGACCTATGATCATTGTTAATGGGGAGGATGGGGCCAGTTTAGTGAACATGGCAAGGGTCAGATAGGATCACTGATCCGGTGGTTGTTCTAAAGAGTGAGATAATGATTTATCCCACACAAAGATCATGCTTTTCTTTCTCGTACATACACACACATAGTTCAAAAATATCTTGAGAATGTGATTTTGATACCCCCTTCGAACTCCCTCTCTGACTGTTATTTATTTATTTTCTTTTTCTTTGATGGAATGATTCTGGCAAACTGTCAAATTCAAGAGCAGGAGCAAGAACATTTTCACTCATCTCCACTGTTATTAAAAAGTAGCCATTAATTCTATGAAAGTACAAACAAAATAAAAACAATGCACCCACACTGAGAAGTGGTGATGATTAAAGGTAAACAATGTGTTCCATTAAATGTCTATAAAACATCCTTCACCGTGCACACTCTCCTGCTATAGCACTGCTCTTTGGATTTGTTCACTTGGGACTTTTCTGTGTGACGAGTATCTGTAATGCCCGATATTCATCTGGCGTAGCAGCCTTGTGGTTGGAGTGTCATCCCTGAAGTAAAGACTTTTGATTCAAAAGCGTCTCTATCTGACAATCTACTGTACATCAAGAGTTTGACCTGGAGGTGAAGTCTTGTAACTTCAGTATATGACATAATGTTAACGCTAAAATCAGCCACAAAACGGGGACAGTAAATACACGACATCTGACTGGTTATACAGCAAGATGCAGTAAGGTTTTATTCTATTTAGTCTATGGTGACATAATTGGCAAAATCTCTGGTGTTCTCAACAGTGCAGCCACCAACTTCACAGGGGCATGGTTTTGTTATTGGTATATTCATAACTTCTCCATGAATTATTTTCTTTTTGTTTATGAAATGACTCAATTAATACCATAAAAGTAGCACAGTCCCTAGCAGGACTTTTATTTCACCAGACACTGTTGATTTGAAAATCCTTATTTACTCCATTTTCTGTGCCGTTATCCCTCGGCTGCTCTTATTCTAGTTTGCAGTCTGTAAGCTGGCAGAGATTAGTTGACTTATTCATCACAGAGGGAGTCTGTGTCGATTGCAGAGCTTATCCAGTGTGATTAATGTTGGGTTTGTAGAACTACCAAAGAAAACACAGATTGGTCTTTTAAAGGGTCTCCTCCACTGAGGGATGCATAGAGATATGTTTATAATATGTCACATATTGTGTGCTGTATAGTGTTTTTTCTATTTTTGTTTGTGTCCGTGTACAAATGTAGCCATTGTAGAGCTTTCAGGTTTTACTGCATGCTTGCTGAATTATAACTGCACACCGGCTCCATCCCCTGAAGGAACTGTTGGAAAAAATCACATTGCTATCTTTTCAGCTGTTACAAGAAATGGTCTAGTAACTAGTTCTGTCAAAATTTAATCCTACTGTATAACATTCGACAAATAACAGGATAAATGTATGAAGAGGGATCATTACAATGACTACCACTCTCTGTTGTATGTGTGAACAACACAAAGACTTTTCACTCCATGAAGACTTTGTTTCCCTCAGCCAACACTGGTTTGGTTTATTCATTGTGGATACAAACTGTACGGAGGTGAGGTCTGCTGAACCTCCAATATTTTGACATTTCTGGTAAAACTGAGATTTACCACTGTTAAAATTCTCTTTACTGTGACATGGATATATCACTTATAATTCTCTTCTACAATGTGTGTGTGCATCTCTGGTGGTGTGTGCACACTCATGTATGCACACATATGTATGCACATGAAGACTCTACACTATTTCAGCTCAATGTTAGTATTGGACATGGGCAATTCCCTGAGGCAAGGATCCGCTCTCCAACCAAACAATGAGGTGCAGCTTTTGCTCTCCTGGTGAACGAGGGGAAGCAACCCTGTTCAGGAGGTCAGCTCGGAGCTGTTGACATTGCTCCCTGGTTGCCTGTAGTTCTGGGCAGAGCCTCATTATCACAGGGTCTGCTTGGAAGAGAATGGGCTTCGTTAGGAAGCAGCTGTCAGAGCTGAGGGGACGAAGGCAAAGGGGAAGAGCAGATAAAGTAGAGCCTACACTGCAGTCCATTCGCAGTGGTGCTCAAGGGCCAGTTGGCTTCAGCATTATAGTCTGCTTGTGTGTGTTTGTGTGTGTGTGTGTGTGTGTGTGTGTGTGTGTTTGTGTGTGCCTGCGAGTGTGATATGTTGATCTTTAGTGCAAGTAGTGCAGTAGTTTCACTTCTTTCAAGGCTTTTTGTCAGTATTTCATTACTGTCTGAAAACGGAAAACATGGACCCGCTCTATGCTGGCACAAGCATTTCTGTGCCAGGTTGTCTGCTCTTTTTTTTTTTTTTTTTCAAAATGCTTACAAAGTATCATAAGTGCTTGACATAAATAAATCCCTTACACGAAAACATATGCAGTGCAAAGGATCGGCACATTTTGATCTCTGACAAAAGGATAAAATCAGAACATAAACATTACTCTTCTGGTTACAATGCAGCTTGTGTCTTGAGTTACTTTTGTGTAATAATTGCTCGCTTTGAAACTCGCCCAGCTGTGCCAGATTTCAAAACATCTCATTCAAAGACAAAAAAGTTATTGAAAGATATTGAAGCATGCGAGCTGAAAAGAATAACAATAAAAGGATCTATCCGAGGCAAGGAAGAAAAATAATTACAAATGCAGAAAGCCATTTTTCAAGCATTATGGGAAACAGGATGAAATGCAGAGCGGAGGTCTGCACCATGTGTCAGATTTCATGTCTGTCACACTCGATCAGTGACCAGGGCTAATGAGATGCTACATGGTGCCTGAGACTGGGGTTGGAAAACTGCTGTTCTGGTGCACATTAGAATCCGGGGAATTCCAAAAATCTAGCATCTGGTGAAAAACAGAGCAACCCTCTGTGGCACAGCGGTCATTAACTTATGGGATTTGCAGTGATATGATACCCTGTTGAGAAAAAGTTTCCACACTGACGAGAACAGTTCTCCCAACTTTACCAATTTTCTGCCCAGCGGACGCAACACGAGTCAGGAAAAGAAGCAGCCAACGCTTTTCTATTAGAAAATGTAATGGACATTAAATAATGACATACAGATGTAGTCAAAAAAGAATGTGCGCCACAGTGGGACGGATTAAGGCAAAGAGGAGCAGGTTGCCGAAATGGTAGACAGATTGATATGCTGTCGCTTCAGGAAAGTTACGGTATGATGCATCAAGATTCAAAATAGTTCCAGTGATTTAAATGATTACAAGTGTGCATGTAATGTAACTATTTTAAAAAATGAACTTGGCAGAGTGTGGAGAGACCGAGCAAGTGACACGCATTGCATGTTTTTTCCTCGGTCGATCTTCACTATGCAACTATGCTCTCAAAAACTCATTTATTTAAGAGGACAATTTGCCCAAAGAGCGTACAGTACCATGTCTTGTTACGTTTTTTCATGGGTTGCCCCTAACCCAAATAATGTTCGCACCATGCCCTGGCCACTGAGCTGTACAGAACCACAGTGAAATTAACAACATTACACTTCTGTCATGACGCCCTTCATCACCCATACCACTATGTGGAATACTCCCAGAGACTTTTCATCACCAAATGATGATCTGAAATCGTCCTGAAGGATTGGTGTCAGACAGGATCAACTTGTACAAGAATCTGTTGCAATGGATTGATGTCAATCAGGATGAAGTCAGACAAAACATACACAGGTTAAAAGTAAAAAAAGAAGTACAAGCAAGTGTCTTTAGTTTTCTTTAAGTGAGGGATGCACTTTTGTAGTGGATTCCCTCGACTCAACACTTTTTTTTGTTGCCGACACACCATTATTTTGCTTGTGTGCGCTTGTGACTCAGATACCAGTAGATTACAATTCACCCAGGGTCTCAGCCAGTGACCAAAAGCCCAGTTCTAACTTCATTACATTTCAACCAAGTTAATCCCACAGAAGATAACAACTGGCCAAGGAAACATTCACCATTGTTGTAAGCCTGATAGACCAGTCGCTCAGTCACTGAACTACTGCTGCCCGATCGATGGGGATCTTTAATAGCAATTTCCAGGCACCTCGATGCTATTGATTTCAGTCGACAAACATTTCACTTTGATCATTATGATCCCAGGCTTGCAGCACACTTCCTGGGGCGTCTTCTCATGAGAGGCTTACAATTGGTCTTCAAATGGCATTCTGGCGATGGCTGCCACATCGACTGTGTCCATCCACAGCAGAGAGAAAAATTGAATTGCATTCGAAGAAACAAAGTACACAAACAAGTTAACATTCATGAAGAACTGATATTTCAGAGGCTTGTCGTTCTTTTCAAAATACAAAAAAAAATCTTCCGGTTATCTTTTTTTTTTTTTTGCATAAATACATCTACTTTTCCCACTGTTGTCAATGCTTGTTTGAGCCAATTTTCCTTCCTCTTCCGTTTCCTTAAATGGTTCATTACTTTCTCATGGACCCTTTAGTTAGCCCTATTGTTCAGTGAACCAATATTGTATGATGAGAGGAAAAATACAGGAGGCGCTCTGGAGACTAATTAGAAGTCCTCAAACTTTAAAATCTGTTCAAAGTCTTGTTGTTGCCAACACACAAAGGCAGTGACCCAGGGTCTCATTTAATGTTTCTAAGTATCTATTAATGTTCCTTGGGTTATGTTTAGAGCTAAGGGAGGCACAGGAGCAGGAGCTGATGGATGAGAAACATTAGACGCCCGGCAGGCACTGAACTCTAATATAATGCAGTCATATGGCTACTTTTTCTTTGGTGTACTTCATTACATTTCTGTTTGGTGGAATATGTTTCTGTTTAAATAATTTATTGTTCCCTTTTTCCAGGTTTCTCTCAAAAATCAATCGGTGGCTGTCTTCCCAGAGATAAGCATGCCTTATTAATGTTAGATCTTTATCACGCCAGGAGGACCACCAGCACTGCTCCTGAGTCTGCTGATAATTGACATTTTCTCCAGATTAGGGTATTTATCATTCTATCATTGTCCATGGGAGGCCCCACAGCTGACCATACCCACACATATTTTGAGAAAGAAGCTGGGCTTTTTTTGCACTCCATATCCAGTATGCCATGCAGTATTCATTTTTCCTCCTGAGAGGAAAAAGTTTGTTTCTTAAGGGAAAAAGAGAAAATTTCCATTGCAAAGCAAAGCATTGAGCAGAATAATACAGCTTGAACGTGAGCTTTTGAAAAGGTGATATGCACAAAGTGACCTTTAAATCATGCATTTTTTGAATGACTTGGGATGTGTCTCGTACACACAGAGCAATGCGACCAGTATCCCTCCTCCATGGAGGAGCCTGAATTGTAAGCATCCGCCGCAGCTGACAATAATAACAGCATACACAACATTGACAGAGCAATGTCACTTTGACCAGAGGCATTTGCATTTATATTACATAATTGGAAGATTAGCCCCTTGAATTGCATCATTCCTTGCAGATGTAATGATGCAGAATTGCACATCACAAAATAATGAGCCTTGTAATCAAAGGTTTGTTTGTCAAACTCAATACTAGCTATCATCACTGATTGAAAGCCATAGTCAGGGTTCGTTTTGAGCATTCACAATAACTTTGATTTGGATATGACGAGAGGGATGAGCAAATTAAAAGAAAGACCTCCTCAGACAAATTGGTTTAATAATAGTGTCACCATTGTCTGTGTTGTACAGACCCAGCAGGGGCGGCCTTCAGACAGGACAAAGTGCAGTGTTTGAAAAAAGGAGCACACTATCGACGTCGCTAATCAAATTCGAGACAGATGCCAGCCGAATCATTAATTTTACACTGTGTGGCTGCCATTGTCAATGGCAAATGATATTAGATGTGACACAACCAAATGAAAAGCTAAGGAGTAAGATGTGATGTATCCCTGAAATAAGTCCTATCATGAAAACGCATTTCGAATGAGATCACTGTAACTGCATTTGACACACTTCATTTCATCCTCATCTGTCAGTTTTAGCGCCAGACGATGGCGGATGTGTTTGGCTTAATGGATGGGAGGTGGCAACGTACAAAGTTTGAATGTTTGAGTGGCTCCAGGTCACTCCTTAGATCACAGCAGCGGTCGGCTTTCTTTATGGTCACTGCATCGGCAGCGTAAACAAGTAAGGATAAATAAAGGAAGTAGTGAGAGAAGAAAATGATACGTTGTATGAGGGCTTCTCTCTGTAATCAGGCTCTTTCAACATGGCAAATTTCACCTTCAACTAAATTCCAGCACCTGGCATTTTGTCCTGAACCTGCCAGTGCTTGACCCAATCCATCAGAGATGACCTTGTGAATTAGGCATTAAATGATCAGCAATGGACCTTGGGCAAACAGGGAAATGGGGTATTATTTTCATTTGGTGACTGTGTACACTAGAGATCTATCCAGTGAGGTCTTTAAAGATGCCTACCTACTTTCACAGATGACAGTAGAACAAGCAAGGGGTGAAAGAGATCATTTTAATTCATCATCCGCTGACAAGAAATACAGCTGTTGGATTTTGGATTTGTCCTCAAGTTGCTGACTGCCCTCCTTTTGCCAAGACATGCTTCTTCTCTTTTCTGGAGTTCCTACGCTCTGGAATGAAGACCTACTTCAGTGCACCCCTATGGTTTCTTTGATGGGGGGCCGCTTATGCTAAGCTTTCTTATTATGCCGCACAGTATTTTGCTGTGGCATAAGCATCTGTATAATGCATGTCACCCTACGCAGCAGCCATGACCATTATCGTGACACCACATAAGTAGGAAGGGGGGAGGGAGGGACTTTCTCTCCATGACGTTATGAAATGAGATTATGGACCCCTGACAGAAGACTGCATCAGCGTTGCACTCACTTCACCCCACTTACAGGAGTCCACAGCTCCACGGTGAGTCAACAACCTGAGTGAAGTTTCAGTCTGGCCGTTAGATCACTCATTAGTGTATCGCAATTCATGCCGCCGTTAAAACTTTATTACTTAGTATTAATTGAAGATAATAAAATGCTAGACCCAGCTATTTGCCTACACATACATCACACACCCAACATCTGGTCTTCATTGGCCTAATTATTGCAAGCAATGAGATGCTAATTTCAACACTCGTGCTGCATGCATGAGCGGCCAGATTCATGTGAAACAGAACTTTATGACAAAACTAATAAATAAAACATGTTAGTGGTGGTAAACATTAAGCAACTGGGAAAGAGAGCGCTGGTGATTAACAGTGGTCTTATATAAGCACGCCGGTGCCTGAAGGATGGCTTGTTTTGCCTCACTCTTTACTGGTTTATGAGGAGACTGATGGGCCGTTTCATTAGCTCAGTAGTAATTAATGCACAAAATTAAGCAGCCTTTCATCAATTGTAGGGGCCAGTGGTGTTGTCTGGGGCTTCATTATTTAACTCTGATATCCATATTGGTGGTGAAGGCATTAGAAATGTTAATGCTACAACTTTAGCACATAGCGTTAGCGTGATATTAGCACACGATATTATGGGTATTCACATCAGATTTAGATTAACCTCACCTTCTTCGGCTTCTCTGTCACCCTAATGCACAATGTGCAGTCGTTGCGGCTGAGGGCTGTATCCTAGGAAATGAAATAGCTCGGTGCTCGGTGAAAATCGGCTCGGATATCTCCTGCAGTGAGGCCTGAGTCTCCCCAGCCTGCGTGGAGAATAGATCTCTGGGGGGTATTCCTCACAGCAAGATAAATGAGTTAACCAGCTAACTGTTATTCGTCAACAACACATATTAACACTACGGCGTCTCGTGCTTCACCTACCTGTTGATAACGCGACGTTAGCTACCCATTATTTGTAATGGCCACCTTCTGTAATGACAGTCTTATTAGAGATGTAAATGAACGCCTGGTAATAAAGATTAACACCGTCAAATACAGAAAGACAAAGACCTACTCAGACTAATCTAAACCGCTAAACCCTGCAAACAGTGTTCTGTGTGAAGCACTTTCGTCTGGGAAATATAAGACTTATATTTCTCCTTATCAGAGAATAAGAATCGTGGTTTATTTGTGTAGTGTATAGCCGGTGCAAAAGGAAGCCAAATGCGTTTGACATTATTCTACCCACACAAAAGAGGGTGTATTTTTGCTCATTACCTCTTTTTGATCCTCAACAAAGGGATATGTCTTCAAGTCTTTGATGTGTATATTACATACAGCTCAAATATGGGTTATGATCCACACCATTAACTATAGACGTTATGAGGCAAGCAAAAATATGAATAAGACAGAAACCCAGACAGAAACTCTAAAATAAACTCATTACAAGGGTGTTCACAGTTCTTGAGGTCACTGTGATCACAGCTTTTGCTGATAGGAAGAAGAAGGTGAGGAAGAGGTATTGCAGCTATTAGTAATCCATGCTCTTCGAAGCTACACTTGTCAGAGCGTCTGACAAGCATCTCCAACAAAACCACTTTAGAAAGGCAAAGGTTTCAACTGCCAAACTTAGAAAAGGAAACATAAAGGATAGGTTGTAACTCTGCCTAACATTTGTTACTCTGTGATTTAGTCAGCAAAAATGGAATTTAAACTCATAAAATCAAATCCCAGGCCTATACATGTACCTCTCTTTGCCAAGTAATGTAGGTGATATAAAAGTTCAGCTATCCTGGAGGCAGTTTTTAAAAGCAATGTGTTTCTTTTGTGATCATGCAGTAGTGGATGAATTCATGGTGGTGGTAAAAGTCATGTCAGTGAACTAGAATAGAAAAATATCGTATTCTTGAAAGTTATACTTTAGACTCTGAGTCTAGGGACTGGAGAGGAAAGGAAAGGAAAAGAAAGCAGAAAGCTTACTCCTGATCAATTCATTAAGCCCAATTATTGTTTCAATATAGGGTTTATTGAAAATGCTTGCAAAAAAATCAGAAAGATTCTTGACAAGGCAATATTCCATATGATCAGTTGAAAAGAATTTAAAAAATGAAAGTGGCCTCTTTCCCGTGGACTATTTCCCTGGGTAACTGAAGTCTTTGGCACTTGATCTCAAACTCCGTCGAGAGGGAGGATTTGAATTGATGTGACTAATGTAAAACAAGGCCAACTGTCAGATGTAAGCCAGTCACTGGCAGTGCACTTTTGCACCCTCCATTTCCAAGGCATAATGATGCATAGCCATCACACTTAAGCCCAGTCTAGTGCCTACATATGGAAAAGGTGTCAGTTGCAGAGAAGGAAATTATGCAGTCCACTAGTTCTCTGTCTAGCGTGGCATCTCAGCTGCACGGTGCTCTCCCTGAAGGAGAGATGACATGTTTATGAGTTATTCCCCTGATACAGCCTACACCTAGGAATACAGACTTGTCCTTTACCCCTGACTGGCCCACTGAGGGAAATCTATAGTGAATAACTGAATAAATTGATTCATGAAATATTCTTATTCAACGTCTTTTTCAGCACCCCAACTATCTAAGCCATCAAGATGCTTTATAGACCTGTAGAGAGTATAATTTGACACTCCAGTAGTATAATCACCCTTTGATAATAATGCATGTAATGGAATTAACTTCAAAAGTTCGATCACGTTGGACCCTCTTCATACTATATAACTTGTATAATAATGCACCAAGCTTGCAGGGGAATTGTAGAAATAAGAGGATGTCACAACCTGGACGTTTTGTGTGTCTTTCTTTCTTTTTTTCTTTCTTTCTGTTTGTCTTTCTTTCATTAATGGCTTCACATCTGCCAGGTAAATGTAGAAATTATTTTCTTTTCAAGGATGGAAGGCCAAAGAAGCAAAGCAGAGGCCTTTTAGAAGCAGACATATTAATTCATGTTCTGAAAGCTTACCTGAGTTTATCAAACTATTTTCTCTTTTTGTGGCAGTCTGTTCATATCTATAAATGTTCAGCTACTACCTCCCTGAGACGATATAAAGGATTTTCTTCCAAAATTATCCAAAGTTATCCACCATTTTAAAAATGTGGC
>CABFOQ010021556.1:0-30056 GCA_900660455.1 Gephyroberyx darwinii
CGGAGGGGAGAGGAGCAGGGAAAAGTCAGTTTAGAGGACAGGGGAAAGCTGTGAGAACGAGAGGTGGAAACAGACCAAAGAGATGCAGTGAGAGGAAACAGGATGAATGTTTTTCTGACCCTGTAACACTAGGGCCTTTGGCCAAGTGTGTTGAGAGGAGGAGTAAGGTGAGGTGGCACTGTCCCTGCTGTCTGTTTTAATGTTGGTGAAGCAACGGTTCTGTCTATCAGGAAGTTATTTTCATAAATTCAAATGGTCATAATGGTAACGGTTGTGGAGTGGAGACGGATCTCATTCTAAAACTCAATGGCTTTCCACCTCATATAGCTTCTAACTAATCTGATTCAATTCTAGGGAACATTTTGTACACTTGGCTGCACAACCAGGTTTCTCTCTTTGCTCTGACACTTTTGTGAAACATCAGTGTGGTTAACAATTGTATCAACGTTCTGGGAATTTATATGGCCAATAAACTGGAGCATCCAGAGCCAAGAATTTACCGCTTCAACTGGCATTTTAACTGACTGGCCATCAACCACTTCAGTCTATGTAAAACATGGCTAGAAATAGGACAGCACTGAGAGGGGGACCGACCCGTGGCTGATAGGAAGAAGTGGAAGGAGGAGGTGGTGGTGGTTTGGTCTTCGTTAGGCTGGTGTAGTTCCTTTGATCATGGTACAGTCCAGTCTGGAACAGCAGCAACATGATATGGCCACAAACACAGAAATGACAAAGTTTGTCCTCAAGGTCTGTCATGGCCTAATCTAAATCACCCAGATAACTTCAATATCATTCAACACGGTTTGATCAATATCTATGTGACAGAACACAGGGCATAGCATAGACTATCCTATTACGACAAAGCCGATCAATAGTAAATCACCACAGCAAGCCACTGACGATTAGTCTACATTGCCTCCATGCTAGAGGCCGCACCAGGGACACCAACACTAAGGGGGTACACTGACCAGCAGGTCCTTCCTGGAGCAGCTGGATGATGAAGCCTTTTTATGGCCATGCAGGTCATTGTACACAGAGCTCTGTTCACCCCAGAGAAAAATGCCAAAAACTAAAATGAGAAAAAAGGACTAGAAGAAAAGCTTAGCAGCAGTGATAAAACAGATGCTCATCACACAGGTACATACAGTAGAGCGGGAACCCTTCAGGGAGGAGCTAGTGGAGAGGCCGTCAGACTGAAGAGAGAACAGGAGTCATAGGCATTATGATCATAAAAAGATCAAACATTTGAGAAGCTCTGAGCTCTAACGGACATGCTGTTAGGATATACTTGCAAAATAACACCCCAAACAAATGTTAGGAGCTATATTCAGAGTAATATGTTTACTACATAGGTGCAAAAACACAATTTATACAGTCCCTTTCAAGTGTCGTGTATGGTAGTTGTAGAATAGGTTAATTGGATATTAATACTTCATCCAAGACAACTGCTCAAATCTCAAGCCATTTATTTTTCTACATCTGGTCAAAGCTACAGTGAACTACAAACATATTTGTGAAATTAAACTTTTTTGGGGATGTTTCGGTACTGTACACATAACTGGGAGCCTGATAAGGTAACGTGAATATGATGTTAAAATGCAGGCAATCAGTAGTTTTCTGCCATATTGTATGAAGACATACAATCTATTGGTACTGTTGGGTGCTCCAATTTCAGTATGCAAAAACATATTTGGAAAAATCCTTCATATTTAATGATGTGTAGAGATTTACCTGTCAAATTAAAGCCAAGTGCCTTAATCCCCATATTCACTTATAAACTGGTCAGAGTATAGTGCTAAAAAAAAAAGCACAATCAAGCTAGCTAATCCATGGTTACTTGCCAAGAGTTGCCAACACCTATCCTTCCTATTCATATCCATGATCGTAAGATTCCACCAGTCATCAAATCCCACACAAATGCTTACACACACATGCAAACACAAAAACGCACCGTCAGGTCTTTTCTACGAGAGCTGGACCGGTTCGTATGAGAGCCCACGTCACGCATTGACGAAGAGGTTGACTTCAAAAAGAAAAGGCAAAGCCAAACATTAGCCTGAAGCTTCGGTAGGAAAACCGAATTAGGATGAACATCATCTAATCGAGAACAATAAATATTTTACTCAATCCCTTAATTAGCCTTGAGCCAGCAAGTGCCTTCCTAACAAGAATAAAGGCTTTCACGCGTCAATGTGGCTTTCTGAGTGGCAATATACTGCCTTAATAATAAGAGGGACAAATATAAAGAGGGGGCATCTTGTTAACAGGCAGTTATATACACACCCTGTAGCTGCGGACTGACATGACATCATCATCCAGTCCCTGTTGGTGTGGAGAAACATGGAGCCGTGGCAGAGAAGCGGACAGAGAGGAACATGGGTCATGAGGGAAAGGGTTAAATGAGAAGGAAGAAAGGAAATAGAGGCACACAAAGAGGAAGAGTTGGGTGGGGGGATACAGACCCGGCGATGATGGCTGGTGGATCTACTACTACTACTAGAGGTTCTGGCCTTTTCTGCGTCAGCCTAGAGATAGAGAAGAAAGTTGGTAAGGAATATGGGGTGAAAGAAGAGGCTTGATCAGAGGAGGAAATAAGATCACTGCAATGCCAAACAGTCTCCACAACCATGCAAAACTTTAACAACGCCTGTAGTTCGTGCTTATAACCAAACGGATCTCAAACAAGCTGAATTTTGTAACCCAGTTTAAGCGCAGTAGCAAGATTAATAACATACACAAGAACATCTAATAAAAAGGGTACATTATCTTTGTTTTATCTGTTCTTATTAGAAAGGCTGAACCGCACACACTAAACATGCCTGCTTCTCTTCACTGGGATGATAAACCATATTCCATAGATGAATTACATGCAAAAACAGCACCTCAACATTCAAAACAATTCATTGTTTTAAAAGTAGTGAAAGGACTACAAAAAAGGTAAACCACCTTCTTACATGCAGTCACCCACCATAAATAAGCCCAGAGGCCAAAGCCTGCTCTATGAACACACACAGTCACAGATTACATCTATGTCTCCAAAGCAAATACACTGCAGAGGCATATTTCCTCAGTGAGGTAAAGTGCAGTCAGTGAGTCAAGTGTAGGTAAATGGTCAGGGTTGACTGGGGCTCAGTCGCACACAGCAGGCTATGTTAGTGGAGTGAGAGGCTCTGACAAACCCTCGCCCACCTACCATCCATTTGTGGATCTGACCCCATTTCCTGCTACTGCTGGACGAGTGGTAAGAAAGCTGGACAGAGCAGAGGGAGGAGGAAGTGCCAGGGAAAACACACACTTTATCATATTTACACTCAGTCACATAATGCTCAAAGTACCCATGGAGGCAAGAAAGTTAACTAATTAAAGGTAATGGCTGGGTGAATAGACAATAGAGTTTGATCTGTGGACATGCAGCACTTTCATTTTTCTGTCAATATGTATATTTTAGATCAATTTAAATGTTGCTTTGTGGCTACAAAGCTTAGTAAGTCCTCTGCACCAGCTTAGGGAGTACAGATGAAGATGGGCTGGTTGCAAACTCTGGGGGTATTGGCAGACGTGACAGAGCATCTCTTTGGCTCATTCACTGCGATGAATAATGGTTACTGTACGTCTCTGCCAGTCAGGTTCAGTTCGCGTTATACCTCTTTCTGCTGCCGCTCAAGTTCCCTCATTCGGATATCCCTGGCCTCCGCCCGAGCCGCCCTCTTCGCTGCCAGCCGCGCCTCCGCCTGTGAGACATAACATGAATACACTTGTTAGCCATGAATGGAAAGTGGCGGAGGTGCCTTTCTCAAGGGCCCCACCCAACATGCACAAGGAAGAAAAACACAAGTAAGGGGAAAAGATCATCACTCAATGCGGAAAAAAGAGCAACATCATCAAGTAATATCCAAGGTAATATCTTTGGGGACAAGAGAGGAAAGCTGAAGTGGTTCCTTCCTCTTAATAGAAGAGACAATATGAACACATGGGTTGATTTAATGATTCAAATATTATTGCTGAGGCCTATGAGAGCCTAATGAGTACTGTATATGAATACCTTCCCAAAGGTGGAACCCAGAGAACCAGCTTTATGGTAGGGCTGCAAAATAAAAAATAAGATGCTAATGATTAAGAATTGCATTCAAACTGGCTTATAGGACAGGTATTCTCTACAGCAGCAGAGCACTTTGTTTAGGAAGGTCTTCTGAAACATCTTTCCTACCAATGGTAAAAAAAAAAATGGCTTGAAAATCGCACTAGTCAATATTGACATTTAAATGTTTTCTCTTTTTGATAAATTGTTCAGAGCTACTTTAGGGTTCATAGGAAATACAGACCAGGCAATCTTAGGGCAGATATTCAATGGTATACTTGCCTAGAAACAATATAGTTCACTCCACAAACAAATCAGCTATTAAAAAGAATGAATGACGTGAACATCATAAATTAGATAAGAGCCCATACTGTATGCTGTGCCCTGGTTGACCAGTTTCCCCCGTGAGTCACAGCTCTATAATCCTGTCCAGAGTGAGTGCCTGGGATGCCTCATCACCAACAACATGTGCTAACCATCAGTTTCAGGGAGGCTAATTTAAGGACCTCACAGAGGGAAATGTCAATGGCGAACAAACAAACTGACAAAGAAGAATCAGGAGAGAATAAACTGAGCTTCAATGCAGTTTGGGTCTGTTCAGTCAGTAAACAGGCGATTTCACAACTTCTAACAAGCTTACCCTTTTTTGCCATTATAGAGAAGCACACATCACTGAACAAACAAGTCCAAAGCTAAGCTAAACCCAATAAATCATGCTGCCTTTTCAAATATCTCTAGGTGAAAAGTGAGAAGAGCCATTACACAATTTGCCCCCAACTGAGTCAGAATATGAACAGGGGCTAATTTTGCAGGGTACCTTAGCAGGAGGGGCTAATTTAGGCAAGTACCTACACCACCTTGGGGAGGCCCATGACGCGACTACATACCCTCACTCACTTGTCTGTTTCTAATTAGCAAACGTACTCTGAAAAGTTAACATCCCACAAAGAATGGTGCACTTGCTCATGGAGCCCAACCCTTTATCTGTAGCTAAAAGATCCATAAATACTGTGTGTACAGTATCTGGCTGCAGACACATTGTCAACATTCCAGCAAATGCTTATCAGTGCTGCCAGAGTGGAAGGCCTGTGGGTATGGGCTATTCCTGTTTCAATAATAGCCTGGAGTGAATTTCAGTCAGTTCAACAACTGACCAAAACTCAGGTTCTTTTAAGTCTTTTAACAACTAGTCTAACTGACAGCAGTCACTGAAGTTACTTATATTTTTACTTAACAGTTTTAACATAGTAAGTGCCAAAAGCAATATTAAAAAAACAGAAAAAACCCACTTGTGGATCTGGGAGCGATAGAAGGGATAAGTAGAGCTGGTAATAAAGAGGAAGTCACCTGTATTCAGTTGGATAGGCTCTACAATTTTTAGATGGATAGAAGCATAATAATCATCTAGTGACTAATGACAGAAAACAGAAGACCAGATGCTACAACTTAAATTGTATCAATGCGAATAAAAGAGTTAAAAACATTAGCAAATGTTTGGCAGTTCCTTTGATCATGTGAATTTAATTTAATCTTAATAAAGAAAACAAAAGATGTTTTTCCAGACCAAATTGAAACCAAACCCAACACAAAAAGCATTAATAGTACTATTGTGCAAATGTGCATGCCATGTGGGGCATTTTCAAAATTGGTTGTCCCGATGGTATTTGCGAGCATCTGTCAGAAGGCATCATCAGCCATCTCCTGGGGGTGCTGCCCTCAATAAGAATCAGCCAACTCTGTATGTGAGTTTGAGGCCTGTCAATACTAGCTCCTTCTCTACTGGCTTGTGGGACTATCTGATGGCTCAAGCCTCAAGTCTAGAACAAAACATGCACTGTGTTTTTGTACAAGGTTGAGAAGGAGGCACAGTTGCAATAGTGTGGAAGTGCATGAGGAAAGACAGTAAATGAGTGAGCGAGAGAGACGGCTGGCCCCGTGCTCTGCACCTGTTGAGCTGTCTGACAGAATGACCTGCTCTGCACAGCAGCACAGCTGAGCTCTCTGTCTCTGTCCTATCTATAGCCTTGCCCATCCGGCCCCAGCTCTCTGGCACCCACATCATGGGACTGGAGGGGTAACCTGAGCAGCAGCAGAAGTGCACCATCATAGAAACCTTCACAACTCTGGGCATTAGAGGTCCAGTACTAACATGAAATCACCTGGAGCACTCTGAAGCATGTGAATGCAAACAAAGTATTCCAAATACAAGCTTATATTCCAGTTAAGCTCAAATTTGGGATCAGATGTTCCTATATGAATCTTCTCAAATCAGAAATGCCCCTGTTATGAATAAACATAGTAAATAAACACAATATTCCAATTATTGCAATGGAAACAAAAACTCTAGCAAATTGTGGAAAGGTTTTTCCATGCCTCAGTATTGTGGTGAATATTGGCATAGCAATGTTATCATATTCAGGTTTTTAATAATTGGGAAATAAGCGTACTCTGGCTATTTTAAATGGAATATGCCTCTTACATCTGCCAACATTTAAAAGGAATAATTTAACATCCTGAATAATATTGTAATATAAATGCACATGTAAGCACCTTCACTATCTGCCAAACCACATGGTTGTTGCTGGCATCACGTGTTATGTTTTAGTTAGATGAATAACACATGATGCAATTTCATTTAGTTATAATTCCAATATCTGTTACGGAAAGATGCAATTGAAGCAACTAATAATATAGGCTCATAGCCTACTAAAGAAGACCAAAATACTCATCTCTATCAAAATACATCAAAACCAACAAAAAGCCAAGACACTATGTTAGTTGTGTGAAAACTAACTTCAAATTAAATGAAATGGGTGGTTATGGGAGGTTGATAGGTGGCCTTAACAAAAGACAGACCAGTCTAGTGCACCTAGAGTGAGCCTATGTTATGCAAAAGACTAACCACTAGGTCTTTCTTGCAACAGACTAGTCCTTGAAAAAGTTGATTGCTTAGTGTTTCCACTGGACCTCTGACAAAAAACTAAGTTTATGCTATTGCACATACTGAATAATATATTACAGGAGGTGTTGCTTTATCATTGGGCCAAAGCTGGATCAAACTGTGAGTCCTTGTTTAGGATACAGCAGCCACTGAAGTGTAAATCAGTTACTGATATAAACTATAAAATGTGCCTTGCCCTCTCCAGCCAGTGAGAGGCCTAAACAGGCTTCTAATGAAACGTGGAAAAAGACAGTGTGACACAAACAGTGTCTTGTTGATATCACAAACTAGCATGAAAATGAAATCATATGGACTGAACTATAGCTTCCCATCGAACACTGAGCAAAGTCACCGACTGCCTTGGTTAAATGCCATTAGCTCCCTTGGATCCTAATCTCAGGGGCAATGGGTATGAGATGATCATCTAATTCTAATTCTTGACCACTACCACATTTGTAAGCAAGCTGCTGGTATTTAGGAGTGACTGTTCAGTAATGCAAGTGGCCTCAGAACTGGGCTGGTGATAGTGCAGGCTCAAATTCACAGTCTTTCTCAGCAGTGAACCGTGCCAAGCACAGGCAGACAGGCTCTCTTAAACAGGCATAGACAACAAGAGGCAGGGGCTGCTGTGTTTTGAAGATTTGTTTGGGAAGGTGGTGATGTGTGACAGGTTAGAGGTTGACTTCATGAACTCCTTGCACAATAGTTGATCTAATCTCTGGTTTGCTCCAGAAAGACTGATTCATTTAGAACCTGACTGGGTGGGTCAGATGACTCATGTTTCTATGATCGGCCTGCATGACTATAAAGAGAGCAAATGGAGCCTTGTGCTTAGTGCCCAAGTATGAGGCACTGCACAACTTCCACAGGGCACAGATGAAACATTGGATCAAGGCAACTATTAAGACTTCTAGAAAAAGCTGGTCTGTCCATTTCTGCCTGTAAAAGCAAGAAATCATTGAAGTGGATCAGAAACCTTAAAGAGGAAAACTATCTACTGTCTGGCTATTTTATATATGCCTCACAAGTAAACAGTGGCCAAATAAGCCTGCTAAATTAATTTGGTAATTTTCTGCAGACTGAAAGTCGGCCTTGCATTGCATGTTTTCATCCACCTGATTTTGAAAAAAGCAAAGGAATGGAAACCCTGCAGCTGAACAAAATGGAATAATCCCAGGGCAAGTTGTTACAGGCCATGCAGCCCTGCTCCTCTGCCCTTGTTCCCCCCCTCAAACTAAAACGCTACAAGTCAAGTCAAACTCTCTGTGGTCCAAACCAGCTGTCTCCACTTGCTTGGGCTGAGACATGATTTAACTAGCAGAACCTGAATATCCTCTTATCAGTATATGCCCCAAAGGGCCATATGTTGAAATCACTTCAGTTCTTTGACCCCCACACTTCAAATCAACATGGTAGTATGCCTCCTTAATAATCATAGATGTAGCACACCCTCCTGTCTCTGGTTCATTCTAAGGATGGGTATATTTAATGGTCTTCAATGAGATTAAGCACATAATTTAACTGATCAAATCCATTAGTTTATACAGTGCATGGACTGGGCAATAGGCAGTTAGTGTCCAGGTGGAGGAAAGGTACAGGGAACACAATCTGGAGTGACATGAATGCTAAGTGAACAATACCATGCTGCCATCAAATTACAGCAAGTGACTACCAACACCAATACCATGTAGCATGTTACTATTACTTCCATGCTGTTTCATAATAGCTCTGTAGCCTACAGTTTCATGCGTGACAAATGATCTACCAATTTGTTGCATGTCAGCTTTAAAGTGTAAAGATCTGGTTCATCCCAGTAAGCTGCAGAAAAGATTAAATGCAAAAAAACACACTGCATTTGCAAAAACAAACAAACAGAGGATCTATTCTGATGGAAAATGAACTTACCTCCCGGGCGATGCTACTTAAGGCCTCATCCTCTGCTGAGAATCGGTCTTTGAGAGGGGCACGCTTTCTACCAGAACCTGGTGTCCCCATGTTGCATGTGCAACTGCAGCTCCACCAATGATGTGTAAGGCCAAAATATAAACAAGGGTAGACAAACACCTAGAAACAAACAACAAGGCTTTCTAAGTGACAGTTCCTCCTCATAAAGCAAAACAGATTGTTGATGAAAATGCCAAAAAGCATAGGAAAAGAATGTAACCAAAAAGGAATTTGAATAAGTTGTAATGTAAACAGGCAGTGATAATGGCACAGGCACGATGCGTTAGAACTAGCACTCATAACTTTCAGATGTCAATGCATGCATGTCTCCGATTTCAACTGCTTTTTGTTGTGCAGGGTTTTATGCTGTCATCTTACTAACAACACACTACCTATCTCATGCTTCCATTCCTGCAACACCAGACTGCTACAGTCACGCATGTCTGGCTACTATAAGGGCTTTGGATAAACACTTGTGGCTGACATGAACCAGCTGTAAAATATGACATACAAGACCTACGCAACCTCACAAACCAGTATTTGGTTGATCATACTGATCATCATACCCCTAAAGGCGGTTAGTTATTATATTAGATTTGACTAATGGTATGCTGTATCTCATTTGACTTTACATTTGAAACTAACCTTATCTGAATACATGGATGATCGCTTACATACCTAGCGTTATAGTATATAATATAGTAGTTGGTATAATATGATTCCTCATCAGCCAAGTAACGCTAGCTGCCAAGTCATGTGAAAGGTAACGTTAACTTGGCTGGTTAAGAGACCAAGTAAGAGACAAAAGAGAGCACTGTGGTTTGTAGTAGCTCACTGGCACTGACAGGGTAAGAAAACGCCCAGATAAGCAACCAGGTTGAGTCACTGGACCAGAGCAGGACAGGTATTTGATGAGCTATTTTAGCTGATGTTAAACCATTCAAACCCCCATGGGTTCACAATTCAAGGTTACCAGTCTGACCAGCTCACATACGAGTTAGCTAGCTAGCTAATTAATAGGTTTTCGTGATTTTCAAATCGGTTAATACTAGCTAGCTAATTTACCTACTTCTTTAACTACTGAAACATTCACTCGGATATTCAATTTAAACTTTTACATCCAGTAATAACAAACGGTTTACTCGGGTAGTGTCTCTATAACAATAATGTGAGATATACGTTAACGTTAAATGACTCCAATGAACTGCTCCGTTAACGTTAGCTAAGGTTAGTCAGTTCATTGGTAAGCTAGCTACCTAGCATCTTGTTACCTTCCCGAATTTCCCACTGAAAAGTTACATGCTCTAGCGACAGGGTTTCCTAGTCTATTTCCGCGGAATCTAAAGCATAGGGAAAAAAGAGAAATATCCAGAAATGTCCTTTCCGTTGCAATGACCCCCAACACTGAAGGTAGTCCCTAGGACGGGAGGCTAGCTGACTAATTTAGCTGACTAGCTTGCTTAGCCAGCGGGGCTAACCTCGACTTTTCCTGGGAGACAGGGCAAACTGGCACTGGTCCTCACGTCACGTTTCCCCCCAAAGTAAACGCTCGTCGAACCTTCAAAGCAACCTCGATACGTCCAAGGCGTAGTCCCCTTTCTCCCGGTAGTTTATGAGAGAGCCATTCGGCTTCTCTTCAAAGATTGAGAGTGTTTTTGTCCACACTGACAGCTGTCATCAGTTCGCTTTTCCACTGCTCTCCACTACCCTCCTTACCGTTTCCACACACTGGTTAGCTGAGGTTCCCGGATGTTGGGAGAAATTAGGGTGTGATGCTGCCTTCATTTACTGTCTGAAATATTAATGCACACATGATCGATCCATGGGTTGGGAATTTTCTGAATTTTCAGATTTTCTGCATGGAAGCAATGTCAGCAATTGAAGTAAACGTTAATTATTTAATTGTTTTAATATATATTATATATTATATATTATTCTTTGCCATTCTATGTAAATAATTGGTATTGTTGTATGTTTCTATTTTCACTCTTTGTTTAACTTTTACTTGCCATGCATTTTTGTTTTTCATAAATATATGAAAACGTCAATTACATGCTTGATGCACATTTGCTAAAAACATATTGGAAGTTGCTCCCAACGTGTATGAATTTGTTAACACCTAGACATGTGATGTTTTGAGCTTTGTGCTCTTCATCATACTAAGTCTAAATTCATATTCATTGGGAGCAATTTGTGTGCGGACATTGGTGCAGACGCTACTTTTGTTCTGTTTTTTATTCAAGTCAAGTCAAGTCAAGCTTGGGATGTGTGTGTTTTTACTTTATTCTGTAAATTTAAATAAAATTTAAAAAAAGAAAGTACTTTGTATATAGGCCATTTTGTTATTTTTTTCCTAGCGACGTGTATTTATGACTTGTACCCTGAGATTTAGAAGATACGAGTAGCACCTGAAGCCAGCATTCCACAGCCAATGGCTGCAATACGTCTGTGGCTAGTGACTCAGTCAAGCACCAAGCTTTCTATTCTAGTAATACACATAGCCTACAGCGGAGTCCAGAAGTCTGAGTCCACTACCAAGAAATGTTTGTTTTCAACATTTATCAAAAACTAATACAATTGTTTGTACTTAGTTGATACTTCTTATTCAAGAATACATTATACATGATTATACTGATACAAATGAACATTTTTAGATCTTTGAGAAATGGACTTGAAATCTAAATATCTTGTTTTCAAATGGTTGGTTTTCTCAAATTGTTGTCACACCATATATTTCCTAATACACAGTATGAATTGTTTTGGTCTTTTAACAACTAATACCAGATATTGACTAAATTAATATGGTCCTCTATGGTCGCAATTGCTAGTGTTTTAACTAAAGGACGTCCGTTGAAAAAAAAAAAATTATATATATATTTTAATTATGTAATCTTGTTTGAGAAATATCATTTAACATACAATTTGTATTCGTTTTTGATAAATGATGAAACAAAAGAGTTCTTGGTAGTGGATTCCACAATTGCACAATGCAATTACACAACAATACAACATTTCATTTGTTTAAGTCAGTCAATGTAGTGGAGCAATCTGTGACTGGTGATTTGCAAGCAAATTAATTGATACAGATTTTATGGTATTAAGTAACAGAAAACATGAATCTAAATGATGAAAATATGTAGGGATTCATATTCTTTTTGCAGTGAATAGCCGAGGAACATGCATATATATTTTGTCCACATGAGGGCGGTAGGGGATAATAATTGTCTCTCCCACACACTTGCTTAGAATCACACACACGTGTTTAGAATGAATTCACGCTGGCTGAGGAGAAATCGGGGATAATTAAAGGACAATTTTCATTTTTTCACCAAAGTGCAATACATATGGATATGCTGTAAAATAGCACATATGGTATCCTTGGGTATCAAAACAGAGACACAGCATAGTGTACCTTGTCTGTTGTGACACACTCTCTTGATTCAGTGACATGGCTGGGTGATGGTCTTTGTTTTTTGTTTATTTGTTGTAAAAAAAAAAAAAAAAATCTTTAGTATTGTGACAGAAAAGTGGAAGAATAGCTGATACATACCATTTACATTGCATTTACCTTAATAGAATTTAGCCAACACTTTTCAGAGCAACTTTCAATGAGTGCAACAGAAGAATAACTTTAAATTCCTCTATTGCCAACATTAGGAACAACTAATAGGAAGACGTGCAAGTTGCAGTGCCCAGACAACACACATAACAAATATTCCTGTGTACCCCTTAGCATGATCATGTATGACCTCTATATTTGACCCCCTGCAGCCCTTCCAGATTTTGTTTGTAGATGACAGAGCACCTGGAAGAGGGATTTTCATTCAGGGGACCTGCATGGGAATCCCCTGAACAGTAACCATACCACAGGCTGCGCACACACACACACACACACACACACACATTATTGCGGTATTATTCTTCCTCGTTACAGGAAGGTAATGACTGTTTTCTCTCTGATCGCCCCTCTGTTTGCTACTGTGCAGACAGGGCTTACTTAAGTCTTAACACAGAGACACCATCAGCCATGCAGTCTCCACGCTACCACTCCTAGTAAGCTTTCCATGTCTTCACTCTTTCAAACATTAATTAAGTCTTTTACAGTCATAATAAAGGATCACATCTAAATAGTCGACGGATGCAAAACAGTGGATTCTGTTATACAGATGCTGATCATGCAGTAATAATGATAATTACAACTTATATATGGTATTTTTCATAATGAAACAGCAATTTCTTATCTGACTGCAAAAACAACAACAACACATTAACCAACACTGTATCACCTTCTGTAAGGAAGACTGACACTACTGGCTCTGTTCAGGCCTGCAACAATGTCTGTCATTGTAACATAAGACAATAGAAAACAAACAGCCACATCATTTGGAACTTGGATTAAAATTGCTTTAGAGTAAATTGCATACTTGCAGAAAAGAAAATATGTGTGCATATGTGAAAATATGTGTGTCATTAGACACATCAAAGGTGGAAGTTGTGGAGAAAAACAAAAGGCCTTTAGGCAGCCAGACAGTGCTTTAGTGTGTTTGTCTAACTTTATGGCCCTTTTAACCCATAAACACTCAAGCACTCTGGGATGGACAGGCGTGTACTCAGCTGGACCAAACCTGAAAATGTCTCTCAATCTTGCTCCATAGTACCTTTTTTTGTCTTCAGTAACTCTCCTATTCATATGTCCTTGAACAAGTGTTATATTATTTTCTGGTAGAGCATACATTGTGTGCTTGAGGGTAGATTTGTGTAATTTTGGTTGGTGTGCACCACCAGACGGTGATCAGTGGCTGGAAGGGCCTCCCACTGCGCTAACAGGACTGGCTGAGTTGTTAACTGGTCTGTCTTTAACCCATTCTGACTCTCCTCAGACAAGGAGTAGAAACCATGGAGCCCCAACATGTAATTACCCCATGGGGAGCAATGCTGCTCCCTCTCCCCATCTCCTTTGGAGCCCTTTGAAGATGCCCCATAGGGAGCTGGTTGTAAGCGGGACACATGACTCATTGATTACCCCTTTGCGGTCTTCCAGGAACATAGCAGAAAGAGTGGACGCAGCAGGGGGAGGGTTAGTGTCCTCAGACTGAGATGTAGGATGGTACACAGGAGAACAGCACGGCCTGGGCCCTGGACGGAAATTAGATGCCATAAAGAAGCGGATGTGCATTGTTTTTCTGCATGGTGGTTAGCTCAGTCAATTTGTAAGTGTGGCAACCCGTTATCATCTGGATAGCACTTGCAATTAGCCACAGCATCCTTGCTTATGTTCCCCTCTTTTGTAGCATATCTGTTTTGTTGTTTCCCCATGATGTTCTCACTTGAATGGCCACAAAAAGATTAGCTTTGAGTATTTTGCACATTTAAAACAAAGGTTGCCAAAGGTTATGCAGGGCAGAATGTGTTTTTGCACATATAACAACAATAAAGCATTTGTCTCTAACATTGCAAGAGTAAAGCAATAGCCATATGCTAGTTTTCATCAGTGTATTGTTAGATGTGTTAGATTTCCTGCACTACAAACTGCTTCGCCTAGCATTGGGAAACACATCTTGGGTAAACAGAATGAGCAGAGCAAATAGACCATAAAAAGGATGATAAAATATGTTGTTTGATGTCTCTGCGCCCGGGACACCTGTGGGCTTGAACCCAGTGACTGGCTCTCTTACATCGATATGGTGTGTAGAGGTCAGCTAACTGGGTCATTGCTTGTCAAGCAGGTTAAGTCAAACCAAAGGCAATGCTAAAGGCCATAAGAACGTGTGTGAATTACATTGTGCATGTATGAAGTCTAAAATCTATAATCTGTGTAACATTTATTCTCACATAAGTAAATGCTTTGAGTTCATGTGCTTTAAAATGTGAGAGCACCAGTTGTTGTTCATGTGGTATTTGGTCACCGTCATTTTTCCTCGCTGGAAACTAGTTTGCAACCGCCTCGGCACATGCAAATACAAAACTGGATTTTTTTTTCCAGTCAGTTGTTATGAATAACACGGTCACATTTCCATTTGGATTGAACTGTCCTTTCACTGACAGCCAAGCGTTCTCTGGATGACTTGGTTTTCTTACACAGGTCTGTAGTTGACATAGCCTGTGTTCTCTGTGAGAGAAGAGAAGGGAGGTGGGGGGGGGTGTGTCACGCAGGCCTGTTCAGATGGCAAAACAGGAATCAGGGGAGCGTAGCACCGCAGACAAGGTACATACACACCCAGGTCATTGTCGATGACCACAGTGGAACAATGGTAGTCTTGGAGTGGAAGAAATGGCCTGCAGCATTGAAAGTTCAAAAGCCATTGAAGGAATGCTGTCCATTTAACAGAGGAGGGTCGTCGATCACATTGTGCCTTTATCTTGTCAGAGATGAAGATCTCTTGAATGGCAGATGATATGTTAACATATTTCCTCTACTTGTTTGTCTCCATTCATTTTGTGATCTCTGAGTGATAATGTTACTTGTGTGTGTGTGTCTTTGTGTGTCTGCATCTGCAGCTTTGCGCCTGTTTAAACAATTAATACTGTGTGAGGTGGCAGCTATTTAAAGGTCTATAATACTTTATTTACCAACATTTAGCATCCTCTTGTCTCCCAAGCTCTATTGCATTAGGGCTATACCCCCTAATCAGGGTCTTCATTGGGGGCTGGGTGTACTTGTTTGCCAATTGACATTTGGTGAAAGAGTGTTAGATGAAAAAGCACCTCACACCATGAGGTAGAAGCCTCACACCAACAGTCATTTCAGCCACGTTGTGTTTGTGTGTAAAGAGGAACTTGTTTTGCTACTGTCTACCCAAAGGACCACACTCTTTCTAAGCTATGTGTGAAGTGTGTTGTTCTGAACAAAAGACATTTCTTTCAAATGATATGAAATATCTGAATAGGTTTAGGTAGGTAGGTAGGTAGGCAGGTAGGTACTTTATTGATCCCCAGGGGGAAAGGAAATTTCTTTGTTACAGCAGCCAGACATAGAATAACACAAGAAATAGAGAAATAGAATGAAAAAAAATAAAATAACAATGACGAATTAAAAATATTTATAATGCTGTGGCAGTTACATTTCATTGACCTGTATTTATGAATGTGATATATTGTCCCAGCATTGTCATCAGAATAGTTCAGGTTCATTACATTGCTTACCCTGTAATTACTTTGGCGTAACAAGATGGGTGCAGGACAGGGTAGCATTAGCATCAAATATGTGTAATAGCATCACATTCACATGCCTTCAAATCTCTGGGAGAGAGTCTAAGGAATAGGAGTTCATAGTGCATGAAAAGGAATTTAGAAAGGTATAGGCTATTTAGTGGATAAAATGAAGTTGTTTCATTTATTTTATTAGTTGAGCTTTTTATACTTGACTAGAGGGAAGTAGTTTATTGAGTTTGAAACCCAAAAGAGGTGCAGCCAAGCAAAGTTGTTATTGCAGGTGTTTGGTTAAAGGTCAACCCAGTTTTGGGATATATTAATTTATAAATGGGAAACAACTATTAAATAGCAAACATGCTTGTTAAATTCAAGCCTTGGTGTTTGGAGAGGAGAGTTTGAAAAATCAGTGTCTCTTTTTGTTATACTTTGAGAACATTAGAATTGAAACAAGCTAAGTAAGTAGTAAGTTAAGCTAGTAGTAAGTTGTCCTTCTATCTGTGGAATCCTCTCATTCCTGTCCATCTAGACTGACAGAGGATTCAAAAAACCTCATCAAATTGCATCGCAATTTGTCTTACACATTTTAGATTACCTGTAATACTCTTTATGTCAAAACTACAACCAGCTCAATGGTGTTGTGGTTGAAGAATCTGGCCTGAGGCTGAAATAGTGTAAATTCAATCCCCTGTTGGGTAGAAAGACTCAACCACCCCTTTATAATGACGAGACACTTCAGAGGAAATAGTGTCTCCGATTCTAAGTACTCCATGTGTTGGTGGTCATCTTTCAAGACACTTAATGTTGAGTGCCCTAGTGAATGGTTGAGTGCATCCTTTGCTATCTGTAAACACAAGTAATAAAGGAGAGTAGCCTCAGTTCAGTTGCCACAATGGTTGGTATTCAGACCTGTTTTAACAGTGAAGTAGCTGAGCAGCGCAGACAGGGTGTACAACACGACGAGAAACAGTGGTGAAGTAATGGGTCTGAATCCAAGCCTCTCATTAAACAACAGACTCTCCCGGGGATGAAGGAAGGATGAAGGATGGTACTCTGTAGGGGGGCCCCAATGTCAGATTCGCTATGAGGAAACGGGAGAGCACCAGGAATGTGAAGTGTAGTAGCTGCACGTCAGCTGACTGCTCTTTGAACTGTTCATTTCTCTCTTCCCAGTAAACACTCTTCTTCCCTTTCTAAAATGTGTACTTCCTCCTTAACGGAAATACACTTGAAGTTTTTACCCATTAATCTCCATTGGCTGGAAATAAGTTTCCATTCCAAAAAAAAAGTTATCTTCTATTTTGATTAATATGTCTTCACTCTTGTGTCGAACAGATCTACCTAACTGTCAAATGTTTTAGAAAACAGAATTCAGACATGGCCCAAACATGCTCCATGACATGTATCCAAGTCAGCATTAAATACTGGTAATTCTGAACCATCAACGTGCAAACCTCTTTCACAGTTTTGCAATAATGGAATACCAATGCACACACACACTGAAGACTGTTAACGGTATCTTAGATGCTTTTTTGAACTGCAGGTGCTGTATCAGCTAAGCACAACCTGACACTGACAAATGGATTGTGTGAAACGGCAAACAGCAAGCACTTATGTGAGTTTACCAGTCACGATGAGCTCCTTTAAAGTTTCCATGACTGTAGAATATTTGAACTAAAAAATGGTAAACATTGTTTTCTCTGTAGTCATTGCTGTATTTGTAGTTGACTCAAATGATCAGAGAAATGAAAACAGTCAGTCTGTTGGGTATGAACTTGGGTATTTCTTCTCCAGTAATAGCAACAGTCCCAACATGTCTATTAGCTACTGTGTAAAGGTACTGTGTAAAGGAACAACAATAAAGATCCTTTCAACGCCAGGGGAGCAGGCTAGGCCTTCCATTATGCTAAATCCCGGCACACATCACTGCATAATTGAACTGATGATGTTTACAATAGCTGATGGATGACAATTATTCCCCTGCTGCTACTCCAGCAACCTCAATGATGCGTTAAGGATTTACAGTAGTCCATTACATGTGCATATGTGTGCTGACTGTGGCGTGGCAATTGGTCTCACACCTGGAAAAGCCACTTACACTACCAACAGAGATTGCAGTGGGGTATATTGGCCGATGTCAGGCTAAAACAAGCCAGATTACCGTCCTCTGGCCCTTACTTAGACCCTTCTATAAATACAGCCCTGTTTCCTGGTTGACAAATCCACTTATGCCAATCAGAGATGTCCTAACCTCTGCGTAAGAAAGCTGCAATCTTGAGTCCTGACTACTGATGTGATGTGAGGGGTAAGTAGGGGTGAAGAGGAAGAGGACATCTGTCATTCTAGCTAGCTAGCTAAGAAAAGTGACATAACAGCTCACTCCTCGCACACTATTGTCATGTCTGATTAGGCTCCCTTCTCTGCCTGTAGGTGTTGTTCTGCCATAGGGGATTCAAACTTACTTCACTGCTGCCATTGTGCACACCAGCATCCTGTCTATGGGATTGCCCGAGACACTTGGTAAACACAGGAAGTACAAAGCCCTTAAGTGCATCCCCACTGTGTTTGGAGGACTGCCATGACAACACATAGTGGGTCTCCTGGAGAGCCGGGGTGTTTGTTAGGTGGATACACACTGAGATATGCCCAAGTAATGCCCTTCTGTATGAGGGAGTGCAGCTGTGGCTGATGCACTCCTCTGTCACACCACCAGAATGAGGAGCTCTCTCACTGCAGGGACACAGAATCTCTCTGAGACGGGAATTCGCTCTCGGTTTTCACAGCATGCCTAATTCTAAAAGGAATGCCGGGATAAAAATCTCCAATAAGTGTAAACACTGTTATCTCCTCCACGGATCTTTACACTGGGGTCTTGAGATAAGGCCAGAGGAGCTTCCCTGTGGGTTTTGACGCAGTGTACCTACTTTGGTCTTTATGTTGCGTGGCTGAGAATCTCCAGACAGCTTTAGATTAGCCCATCTCTCGTGAAACAACTGTCAAGGCTAATCTACGTAAGCGCAGGTCATCTGTACGCCAGATCCACCCAGAGCCAAGATCAAAGCTGACCCCTTTCTCTCTTTTTCTCCCAAACTTTCTCGACCCCATCCCTGTCTTTCTTTCGTCCGCTCTTCCTTTTGCTCTAATGCCTTCAATCAGAGAAGCGGAAACCCACTTCCGTACCTCCATCCTGTTGTGATCGATTTCAGTGGGGGAGGATATGCTGGTGGTGCAGATAGTGATGAGCACTGAAAAAGAATGGTATTGATTCAACTAGAGCACACCCAGCGCCGATCAATGGGATGGGTCGGCTGGAGGGAGGTAACAGTGTGCTGGTGTTAAATTGAACCAAATGAGGGGCGATGGCTGCTGGAGTGCAGCCTGGCAGGAGCCTCCAAGGTCTATATGTCATCTTTTTTTCGTATTTATTTAGAGATTATGTCATTTGCAAAGTGGCGCCATGATTTAGCATCACCCCATAATCCAAATTGTGCAGAGATCCCACGGCAACTATTTTAATTGCTGTTTTGAGAATCTGACTACCTTACTATACGAGAACTATGTGTTCCCTATATTGTTTAAACATTAGCCTTTACTTTCCTTTAGCCCTGTAATAGTGCTGCTATCAGGCTCAGTCCTGTTAATATGTTAAGTGCTCTGGCGCCCACTCTATACTTACTACCGGGCAATAACGTGTGTTTTGTGGCTTTTTTACACCCATCTCTACTTCCCCTATCAATATCATACAATGTATGTTGCTGGATGAGTCAACCTGGATTGCACCTGTTATGTAGCTGCTGGTTTTATTGATTAAACTCATTTCTGAGTATATGGATAACTGAAGTCTGATATTATTAAAGGGATGCTTTGATGGTAAACCTGACCTAACCCAGATATGCACCAACACACACACTGCTATCCTCTATTCTCTAAGGGAAACATGTCTTGATGAATTTGAACCCCCATCTGTTTTTATTTCAATGTAAGAAATACTATAAGAAAAAAAGGATGAGGGATCTCAGCCGCTCTCTTGAGACCCCCTAAATCCTCAGCCCTTCATGTGCATAATCCCTCGACAAACTGGCCCTCAGAGTGCCACTCTGGGTTGTCCTGTTCAAAGGAACTCCGGGGTCAGACCTGACAGGTCAAACTTTCTCAAAGTGACAGATTTTACCCCCAAACTACCCCCATTCTTCCCAAAACACATGGGGCCCCAGATAGACTGTCATCCTTCCTTACACTCCAGGCCTGTGGTGATTTACTGCCTCAGTATACACCCCATATAAACACATGATCCACATGTCATCATCCAGGCCTCTGGAGGGACTTTCACCAGGTCTATGGTCCAGATTGCAAAGTTTTATTATCTGCTGTTAACATAATGGAACAATGGTCGTGGCCAACCCTTGATAGGATTTAGTTGGAAATCCCTTCCTCTTTTCCACCAAGACATAAATCAAAATAATAATGTTGGTTTATCTTCAAGCTCATTCACTGCCAGGTGTCATGTTTATCTTAAGAGCTATAAAGGGAAGTTCAGTTTCCATCCATTTAACATATTTGTGCCAGGAAGCTGTGGTGCTAATGGCCACGGGCAGATAAAGGAAGCTTTGCCATATGTTGCCATTAGGTATCACGGTGGAATCACGTGGTCCATCCATTCAAATTCAACATAATTAGAGAAACAATGGCTTTTTGCATTGCACTCATTCATAAATCTTTTCAGAATACCCCTTCTCTTATTCCTGCTCACAAAAAGATCTATTTCTTTTAATTGCCTGTAAGCCTTCCCCTTCAACTTTCCCTAATGCCCCGGGACAAAGGGCTGGCGACGACCCTCCCCCGTCAGTTGCTTTGTGTCAAGTTTCAAAGACCCATTCATCAGTATTACATGTTCTATGTCAACACACTGCAAATGGCAATACCATGCATCACTTTAAACTTTCACCCTCTTCCATCACACGGAAATTCTTATGAAAGTGGTCAGGCTTCACAAGGGGTAGAGGAATAGACCTTAAAATAATGACTGATGACCTTAAAATGACCTGATGATGTGTTGGTACCAATATCTCAGTGTTGATAGTTTCTGTTTTGTGAGTTGACTCATGCAATAATTATGATAAACTAACAAGGTACCTGGACTATACAGCTGCCGGTTAGTCTGATTGTGACAGCTGTCTGGGTCTGTCTGTCCTCATCGTGTTTCCTGTAGATGGAGAGAACTGATACCGCAAGGAGGATCATTCTGCACCCTGCGTGACCCCTGACCCCTGCACCGAGAGAGGGGGCCCGCCTGTCCAAAACAGTACAGACACAAGACCTCAGGGTGTCCTGGAAGGAGCCAGTGGAGCCGGCTGAAATTACACTGTCTACTCCAGAGTTTCGTGTTTGTTTGCTTTTTGCCCTGAGCCATGCAAAAAAAAAAAACTTTGAAAAACACAACTGGAAAACAACCGAGGGAGAAAGGGGATATACTGTACTATAAGTCTGTGTGTGTGGAGGAAAGGGCCTTATTATCTTACACCATGTCTCACCGTTGGATCCTTTCCGTTACACCGGCGAGCTGGGACCTGTCTCAGATGGGGAGGGCAAGCTAACTACAAACCACTAACTATACCTCGGAGACAAAGACAAACAAACCAAACAGCAAGTTACTGACCCCAAGGAAATGCTGTAGTTCCCCCCATAACAAGCAATGTTTTCCCCTGCTGAATAAAATTTAATTGGATATTCTCTCCTGCATTGGAAAAAAAATGTTATGTGTATCTGATTTTTTTCCCCCCCAATTTAATTTGGATGATGATGTTTTGGTCCAACAGTAGACAATATCATGCAGAAGATAGAAGCAATTAAAGAAATTGAACAAAACAAAGAATATACTCGATGATTCCACATTTTGCAAATGAAGACGGAGGAAAGGCAATAAAACCAGGACCTTCAGCTTCCTGCTCATAAATTATCAGAATATTGACCTTTTGAGGCTTGCCAGCTGAGCTTTTCTTTAACTGGAGCATGTCACTCAAAAGAGACAAGTGGGAGTCTTTTCCCAAAGTCTAAAAATATTTTATAGGCGTCAGACTAGAGTCCATTAGGTTTGGAGTTGAGGAAGCCACAGCGTGCATGTGGTCATTGAGAATACTCTCTCAATGGCTTTATGGCATCTTGTAGAAGGAGAGCAGTCACACGTGAAGGGCAGTCAAACAGTGTGGAGGTGTCATGTAGAGATAACTAGACAACAAAGACAAATCGCCCACATATGGGTGTTAGTGCAGAAATATACAATATTTCCTCTAATGTGCTTTTTAATGTAACTAAAAGCTGTAGCAGATACTGTTTGGACAAGCTATCCCCAATCTGAAAAAATCTAAAAACCTTGACTTCTTGGTGAATGAGGGCTTGTTAGTGGCCATATGGGAGCAACAAGGAGGACGTTGGGGAGGGAGGGCGGTACCTGTTGGGGTCCCATGTTCTCCTGTCACTCTGATCTTATCAGGGGGCCCGACCAAGAGGAGGACCAGCTGTCACTCTCACCGCTCTTTTGATGTCCCCCTCCAGAGCTCACACACACACACACACACACACACACCACTTCAGAGGAGTCAGGACTTGTTTTTGTTCATTATGAGAATTGGTGGTTTTGGAGGTGAGCCTGGTGGACAAACCCCACAGACTCTTCCAACTCTCAGATATCTGGGACAGCTCAGCTGAGTTGTTCAGAGCCTGAGGCTTGACAAAAGTTAGCGTGAGTCCTCTGAGATAAAACAGGACATCCTGCTAATTCAACAGCCAGGACGTCCTCAAAGAGACAACTGATAAAGGAACACAACGCAGGAACACCATGCATTCATGTTAAAGCACTTGCCACCATTCCCCCTTGCAAGTGTATGTCTACTGAAAATAGCACGCTCTCTGTATCGATTTGTCTGTTTTTGCAACAATAAAACTCAAATTTTCCAATTAATTGAAATCAACAACCATGGTCCAATTAACTGCACCTAAAACTTACTGATGTTGGCCTCAAAAACTGCAACCCCAAGACTCCTTCACATGCATGCACAAGCCTTTTCTCTATCTCAAACAATTGCTTCGCAGGGGCAAACACACTCACAATGCCCTCTGTTACTGTGGGTGCGTGCCCTACATACACTACGAACTTTTGAACCACCTCTTGACCACAGCTTGAGGGGAGTTGAGACAATGGTTAGTAAACACACTGGAGTGAATGAAGGGATTAGGCATTAAATGACAGGATGTGCTTAAAGAGGAGCAGGTGGTGGTTGAGGAAGGGCCAGCCGAGCCTCACGGGAGTGGAACGCGCTTCTCTCCATCGCGTACCCTCTTTTTTTCCTCCATGCTCTGTCTCCACCGCTCTCTATCTTTCACACTTGTCTTCTGCCCCTCATCTCTCTCTCTCTTGCTTGTTTTCCTCCCATTGTATCTCCTCATCTCTCCATTCTCTATCTCTATTGTCCACTTCTACACAACCAGAGGAGCCTGCTCTTTAAACCCAGGCCTCAGACAATTGACATTCATGAGGTTGGACATTCCGGTCCAGCCCCATTCATATGTACAGTAAGCAAAGGGGACAAAAGCCACCTCACACACACTCCTATAGCGCCCTTCCCCCATGCAAGGGTCGCAGAGGCACTGGGTGAATCTCAATGGCAGGACTACAGACACAGCTCTGGCATCTACAATGTAATTCTACCAAACTTTGCATTGCAGAATCTACATTGAATTAAAAAAATCTAGCTGCTGCATCTGTTACAATACTGAAACTGGATCTAGTCCTTGACACAATTTCGAGCCGATGTTACACCCACCAAAATGATGATGCCAACATAACCCACAATACAGCTTTGAGGATCCTGTCTATTTAGAAAACTTTGAATCATCATGTTTATGGCTTAACGTGTCTCGTGAATGTGCCAGCGGCTGAATCTGTCTGTAACCGCAGGCGTTTTGATGCGTAGGTCTGATTCAGTGTGGATGTTGTGCCCCATGTCAAAACCAGGATAATCCTCCTTGCTTCACCGGACCCTGGGAAAGCATGACCTCCTCTGTGTTTCCAGGGTTGCATTGTGGGTAGGAGTGGAAAGCTCCTCTCATCGGGGTGGTAATGAGTTTCTGAGCTCCTACTTGTCAACATGGTAAATCCACATCTTATATCAGAGACCCAGCACTCTCCCTCCAGTTTTCACATCAGTGGAGCAACACCGTTCTCATTTTCTTGCTGAGAAGTAAATCAACAAGACTGTCCAGCCAAAACATTTGAGACTACAAGGTAAAGATAGAGAGACTGTGAGCAACTACAAGGCAAACTGGATATCGCTCAAATGGGTGGAGATATTGTACAATCTCAGTCTCACTATAAATGGAAACAACACTGGGTATTACACGCTCCAGAAAATGCGAAAATAACTATGATGAAGAGAAAAACACAGACATGCTTGAGGGGAGATGTGTGTTGAGACTGAGAGCCTGGAGACAGACTGGGAAGGGCTGGCCCATGTTGGGCTTTGGGATTACCTCATGCAGACGTAAGAAGAGAAAGCAGAGCCCCACTCCCTCTCCCCCATCTGTGACCTAATCTGAACCAAGTCAAATTTTAATTAGCGCCTGTCTGTGGCGCACCCTTTCTCCTCTCTCTTTCGTTTGTTTGCAATGTTTTTCTTGTTTTGAGGATGTCACATTGTCACAGAATTGTTAAAACTACAGAATATTTCTGTCTAAATTCTGGTAATGGCATTGCATGTCTTGAAGAGTGAGAAGTTGCTTTCTTAAGAAATATTGTTTTATGTACAGAGTCTGAGAGAGTTTGCGTATTAGGGTTTCTATTAAGTTGGAGAAGCGTTCCTTGATCATATGAGACAAATGTGTGTCAGCGGAGGAAAAGCAGTGTCCAGTGGCCTAATGTGTACTATGTAATAAGATCACTGTCCAAAGCAGCTCACTGGAATGCGCTCCCTGCATTACCTCTCAGTGTTTACCTGGCTCACGCCTCAAAGTAGCTAGGCATGACACGTCCACCTATTTATATTTCAGCGATCATTGACAAGTATGTCCTGCTACAGGCTGATTTAGAGAGAGCATGTAAAGCATAAATCATGATGATGATTTGATTATCTTGTGGGATAAAGCCCCTACATGTGCCTTCATTGCTTGGATGCATGATTATTATATTTTAGCACAATATTGTTTTGTAACTAGAAAAGGTGAAAGTTGTAAGAAACACCAGGTAGAATACAAAAGTGCACATGGATCTATAATAATTGGTTAGAAATGGTCTTTGTTATTGTTAGAGGACCATAGTCAAGACACTTTATCTGCAGGTGTGGTGTCATCTAGAGCCGTGTGATCTTGATTAGATGTGATCACTTGCCCATGTGTTTCCATCCTTATGATGTCAAAGCACTTGAACCACACTCGATGTAATGAGATCCCTCACGACATCTGTAAGCCTTCAGTATGCCTTGGCAGCCACCCGTGGAGAGTATTCTATAAAGCAGTGTGGAGGTAACCGCCCCCCCTAATCTCAACTTTATACCCCATAAAATATTGTGCATTTGTATACCTGCTTGACTTGTCTCTGCTTCCAATGTGACTCTCAGAGCTTTCACTCCCTAGCCAAATTATTATTAGCCAGGATGCAGCATGCAATTACACGGATACATATTTGTTAAGGCGCTGGTTCTGTGAAAGTACTCTGCATTTAGATTTTCACAGAACAAATCTGAAAAGGGAAAATGATTTTCAGTGGACAGGTGGATCTTTTTACCGACAGACTCAAACAAAGAGTCAAACAAAAGTAAATGACAGACAAGTTGAACATGGGGAAACACAAAAAAGACAAGCAGGGGTATAAAAAGGCCCCTGACCTCCCTATTGTGGGGAGATGCACCCTCAGAGATGAGCCAGCTCTACAGCTGGAAAGGTCAGCAAACACACAAGGTCAAGCCGACATGGTCCTGCTATACACAACATCAAAGACAAGTCCAGCGCCTGTCACGCTCCCTCTGAGCCTGGTTGAAAACCACAGCACTAATCCCATTGACTACTCCATGTCGCTCTTTCAGAGTGGACAGAGGTCAGCTGGATGTACAAATCCTAATAAACTGATTCAAATGTAGCTACTGGTGCAATTTGCCAAATTTAAAATGCTTTCTTTGATGTTCATAGCCGTGTATGGCCTTTGGACCTGTGTGAGATGAGCAGAGAGGAGAATGCAAGTGAATTAACATATGCCCTTTCATCCAAAGAATTATAGGTTTGCTTTTTTGAAAGTGAATTGAACATCTCTACTTAAAAGAAACTGGGAGCCACTCTCAATGAAAGATTCATGAGTCTTGAAAATAATGGTGTCCATGGTGATGTGATCTGCCGGGAATGCAACTTCAAAGTAAAATAGGATGAAATAATGAAAATGTTTATCAGCCACATAAGCTTCTTAGATGGGAACTTTAAGGTCATAGTGACTGCCTGATGGGGGGAAAACCATGTTATTATAAATGACCAGGGGAGAAAGGGTTGATGTGTGGAAGAGGCCAGTGGCTTGGCTACTTACCTAGTAACCTTTTCCTCACCCTGCCTTTAAAGTGAAAGAATTTTAATGGAAAGATACCAGGGCAGATTTTGGAAATGAGATTATTGAGCAACTCTGTACAGCTGCCTGCTGTCTAATCTCCTCGTGACAGCTCTGAAATGAGGAGCTTCTTATCATCTGTCATTCTTTCTAAATCTCATGTGCCTCCTGCCATATACACCAACTGTTTTAAAACCTCCAGTCTCCCCTCAGAAACCTGAGCTTATTCTACCATCCTCGTTCTCTATGTGTGTGAAATCATAAGAGTGCCTATAAATGTGTGTTTTGAGACTTCACAGCAAGTGTGTGTACTTTACTTAGAGGTACTTAGTGTAGGTTTAACCTAAGAGCAACCTAAATTTAAACATTACTGACTAGGTTAATTGTCAAGGCCATAACATATTAAGCCAACAGTTGGGCATTGTTTTTTTTTGAGTGCATTATGTGGTAATTTAACATGTAACAATAAACCAATAGCAAAATGCAATTTAAGTAAATTGTCACTTGAAGAAGAGGGAAGTCGGCACATTAAACATTTACCCATGTTTTTTTATTTGTTGATGAAGAAAAGTTGACTGAATTTTTGGCCAATTCTGCCTTTCAGTAACTAGCAGTACCACTGGTACCATGGCTAGTAATCAGCTCAAATCAGCTAGTGGACAGTAGTCAGTAATGTAGTTGTTAGCTGTTTAAATATAGTAGAAGAGTTAAGGATGCATGTAAAAACCCAATGCAAAATGCCTCAACTTATATTAAATAGTAGTTTATTCTACAGTGAAAGATATGCATAGTTAAAACCAATGTGCAAGAACAAAATGACAAAATTGAAAAAAAATAAAATAAAACAATTATTTGAAAGAACTAAAGTATAAAAAGAATGGTTATATTTCTCAATGTACATACAATTATATGAAGCAATTTTACCCTTGAAGTCTTCAATTGCAGCCAAATGCTTTGAGAAACTTTAATTACAACAACAGTAATATTTACAAATAAAGTGTACATATCAATTACAATTGTGATACACATGCTTTTGTAGAATGCACAGTTTTGGCTCCAACCACAAATTCTTAATTTTTCAGCTATAACAAAGCAGTGATTGCACAAATTCTGTCCAGTTTAAAGGCAAATTTTTAGCATTTGTTAGCTGCTTTTCATGAAGATCCATGAAACAGAGTTTGTTTGTGTAAAAGTAGTGATTAAAGTTGATGCTCAAAGAACAGGTGAGATCTCTCCAACAAGTAACAAGAGAGCATTTCCCACAGTTCTCGTGCTGCCTGGGGGAACTCCTCTACACCAGGGTCATGACCTTCAGAGAGGAAGGTTGGAACCTACGAATCTTCTTCTTCAGGGCTCGGGAAGCTTTGATGCGACAGGCTGGGGGCTCAGGGTGTGAGAGCTGCTGGAGGGGCAGTCCAGCGGCAGTAGGCCCCAGTGCAGCCTCAGCCCACACCAGACCCCCCTCCTCCTCATGGCTGTCCACCTGGTCGCCCTCATCCAGAGATAGGCTACTGTCAGAGTCGGAGGACTGGAAGCTCTGGCTGGACTCACTATCCCCAAAGCGGTTGGTGGTGTTATCACTCAGCTCCCCCTCACTACTTTCAGCAATGGTGGAGTGAAACAGTGAGGCGCATTCAGCTGAGTATTCAGACTCACATCTGGGTGGATAGTGGCTGTTCATGGGGAAGGGAGCTGGAGGGTATTTGGCATTGAGACTGTTGAAGAAAGAGGAGGAAGACATGGAGGGCTCGAGGGCTCGAGGAGGCCCTATCCACTGGCCTGAGTGTGGCCTGGCACTCACACTGCGAACCATCTGCCTGCTCCCTGCTGCCTGAGCATGGGGCTCTCTTGACCTCTGACGCTGAACACACAAGGCCTGGAACATCTCCACTTCAGATGGCCACTTGCCAGTCCCCTGTCTCCTCTTCCTCTGTTCTTTGGGTTGCTCATAGTCCAGGTACTGGGGTCTGCGGCTTTTGCTGGACTTGGTAACAACAGGGATGGGATGTGGCTTGGGATGGACCTTGTGGGTGTACATAAGTCCAGGGCCACAGAGGCTGGAGTCTGAGCCTGAGTATCTGTGTTCCTCTACCAGGCAGGTGGTCAATTTCTGGGTCATCATTCCCTTTCCTGACCTTCTCAGTTCTCTCTCCCCCTTGGTTCCACCACTGGCCTCTCTTGTCCTTTCGTTGGAGGAGTAACCCTGCTGGTGTCTTATTGCCCGAGGCTTCTCACTGCTTCTTCTTCTCAGCTTCACAGCCTTGGTCTTGCGGTCTGCCTGTCTTACCTTGACACGCTGAGATCCAGCAGGAACAAACTTGGCATGGACAAAGTCAGATGGACTATTGTGGCCTACATGAATCTCAAAGCTTTGGCTTTCTTCTGTGCTAGAGCTGTGGGCCATGATTGGCCTTTGCCTGTGACCATTCCTCTCAGGTACTCTTGACTCTGGGACATCTACGTATCTTTTCTCTGAGAGGCTTCTCACTACACTAGCATGATCTCCTTGGACTTTGTCATTGTTTCGGATGGTGGAGGTGATAACCTCCCCAGAGCTGTACTCCCTCATGGCAGCAGGATAGGAGTACCGGTATGAAGCTTCTGGGGCTCTCATTGACTGGTTGTGGTTTGTGTGATTCACTTGCTCTTGGCTGGAGTATATCATGCAATGTCTTTTCTGGTCGCTATCTGTTGGGATAATGTCTGAAGTCTGGGTTGTTAAAGACTGCAGTGAAGACACTTCTACCTGAGAAACCTCAGGAAACACTGTTCCAGCTTCACTGGACTCCCTGTGATAATCACTATGTGTATGTAGAATCTCTCTCCCTACTTGACTCTTAATGCTGATCTTGGTCATGCTGCGTTGGAGAAGCTTGTCAATGTAACCCAGATGCCTGGTCTCAGTCACCACTTGGGCCCTCTGGAGGGTGTCACTACTGGGGACACCATCCACTGAGGATCCTTGGCCCTCTAGCAACCCAGGGGTGGCTGGTTCCCCACCTAGGAAAAAGATGGGGCTCTGGAGTGCCACGGCATGCAGGGGACTGGGGTAGTGGTACACCTCAGTCCCACTGCGGGACACCAGGTTGCTCTGGAACTTGGGGTCTACTGTTGAGGTCTTGAGGCTGGGGCACATAGAGGATTTCTTCCCATCCACAGACTTGTAGCAGCCTGGTCCTAGAGTCATCATCCTATCTAGATCACCTGGTGAACATATAGGCAACACACAATCAATATTGAATTGAATTGACTCATTCACTTAATATTTGCAGCTTGCCAGCTTGGGAAAGAATTGCTTACTAACTGCACTCTTACACCAACTAATAAGTGAGAGAACATCTACTGAGTGTGTTGCTTACCTGTTG
>CABFOQ010021557.1:0-13616 GCA_900660455.1 Gephyroberyx darwinii
AGGTGGTAAAAGAGGTGGCTAGAATGAATGAAGGTACAGGCATTTCTAACAGAGCTAGCCGATGATCCACTATGGTGAAGACACCACAGAACAAATTCACCTTCCTAATCAGGTTTACATACAACACCCTATTGCGTCTCCGCAACTTGCATCAGTGGTATGGAAGTGAGCAAGACTGCATCCTTTCTGAAGCCTTCAACACAAGCCTTCAGTACAGCCTATCAGGTTGCATGACAGCTCTGTCACATATGTTGTACAGATGGTAGAATGACCTGCCATGTCCTGCAAAGGCTCACAGAGGTACTGGAGACAAACAGGAAAGAAGCAAACATAACTTGCCCTCAATAATATCCACATTGACAGACAAGAAAGGGAGGACAAAAACGCATGGCAGAGCACTCAGGGAATTGTCATGCTTGGCAAATACTGATGCATGAGTGTTGTCTTCACCAAGAAACCACAGAAATCACCACCACTTCACTTGGGCCTAACATCATGGTGTGGTCTGCTACAGCCAGGACTGTGCCCCTCATCAAGCTAGCCATCCCATGGGAGGATTAGATGGAGGTAGTACACAGTAAGAAGAGGCTGTGATATTTAGATCTGGCAACTGGGGGCAAGGAGGCAGGCTGGACACCTACCATCTATCTGTTCGAATGTGGATGCTGAGGCTTTGCAAGTACATAAATCCAGCATGTTCATAGGGACACGGGAGTGATGGGAGCAAAGCTGAAGCAGGTAACTAAGGAGCTGCTGAAGGAAGCTTCTGGCTGTTGCTGTAGAGGAAGGACAGGAGTTGAGAAGAAAGTAAGATCTAAAGATACTGAGTCCAGCTGCAGGTTGTGGTGGAATAGAGGCCAAAGATAGTACCTTACACAGAAGAATAACATTTTCCTTTGATGGTTGGTCTCAATATGCTGACACTAAATCAATACTGACTTTCCATATTATCCCTGTGGAGCAAGCTCAAAAGAAAGCATTTTTTACCCTGAAAGTCATGAATCAGGGTGATTTGCTTATTTCAGAGCCAAAAACCAGGGAAAGAACTACTAAAGTGCCAGAGAGCTGAAAACTTGATAACAGAGAGCCACAGAAAGCCAGAACATGACGTGGGATAGACAGTGTGATGAGATCGGAGTGTGCATGTTGTGCATTGTGTATTGTTTACATGTGTATTGTAAAACTGCCATTTCTAATTAGCTCAAACTACTGACATAGAGGACTTCAATCACAATGTGTGTCATTCATCACATCACATTACTGAACAGAATATAGGATAAGGGTGTGGCCTAAAGGAAGTCTGGCAACATGGCTAACCTAACCTAAGCTGTGTAGCTATAAATGCAGAGAGGGAGACAGTAGAGGGAACCCTGATGTAGGAAGCTATAGACTGACAGCAGGCATGCCAGCAATGTATGAGAAACTACATCATTTGCGGTAACACAGGTAGTCCATTGAGTAAGAAAAGGAAAATATTTTGCTGAATGATCAACCAGGATGAGTATATTGCTCAATGGTCAAGATGAAGTGCCTCAATTAATTTCTTATATATGTTCATAATATATACATATATATAAATAGTATATCCACTGGATACATTTGTGTTTTTATTGTGTATTCAGATATATTTTCACATGGCCTTTAACTTGAGAAAAAGGTAGAGGAGTCACTGGGAATAGAGCTCAGCAAGTTAAGAATGGTTAATAGAGAAACGTCAGAACGAAATACAAAAGAACAGGAAAATCAAGAGTGAGAAAAAGAGAAATGGAGAAAGACATTTGAAGAAAGGGAAAGCAAAGAGACAACAACACGAAGGCAAAATAAGGGATTAGTCTCTGTGGGAGGATTTTCAGTAATTGACTTTTATTCTTTCCATCTTTGTGGTTGGCCTAAGAATGGATCTTTGCGGTAGTCTGCCATTCTCTCGTCTGATTACGACTCTAATTGGTTTGTTTGGGAGACATTCATCCCATAATAGCCCGCCTGTGGTCTAAAGGAGACAGTCTCCCAATACTGTTGCCATGGCAGCATAGGGTAAATGTGACCTATTGTACAGGTTTCAGCAAGTAAGTTCAGGCTGAAGTGAGGTTTCTGCGAAAGCTGAACTTGCTATGTGTCATTTGTTAGAACGGGAAGATTGGTCAGTGTTTTCTACAATAGGAACTAGTGCTTTAGTCAGGTAAAAAAGAGTAGCTCAGAATTACATAACACATAAATCTTTTCCGCGACAGATTAATCAGCTCTGTAACTTTTTTAAAAACAGAGATTTTCCACGATGAAAACTTAATTAATGTTGTATGTTAATGTTAATTAAAGCAATGTTGTGCTGTTTTAGCATGAGCCTGTAGTGTCAGCCTTGACTAATCTCCACATAATTAACACTCATGCAAACAGTCAAAACCAATCTTGTTACTGGATGCCTTCTGTCATTCAACAAACATTCATTGATATGTCTGTGCCTGTCTGTAGCGCTGCATGACCATGATCAGCACTGCACAGCCTTTCAGCTTTAAGCCTTTATCCAAATGACACTGTCCCTTGGATTAATTCACCTCTGGTGTCTAGTTTCACCTGTACGCGACACTGATCCGAATAGGTGCGTTGTTGTTGAATCAGATTCCTAAAAAGTTTACCTGAGCTCAAAAAGCTGTGAATGTACCTGCACTCTTTGGGGTGGAGATTTGTTCAGGATTGTGCTCCATCAAGAGACATTGCTGCTAATCTTTTGGAGCTCTTCGTTGGTTCCATGCTACTACTTTCTTTCATTCTGGGTTCTGTACTACTGTTCCCCTTGGTGGAGTCCTGGCTTAGCTGGGGAACTCTGTGCTCAGAGTACTAATCCAGCCATAATTACAGAGTGCCAAGGCTAGTTGTCAGGGAAACCAAAGAGAAACTCTCTAGGAATGTTTTTCCCTTTGCTGTACATGTCTCTTTCAGTTTGGGCAGAACCCTCTCTTCCTTTCTTCTTTTCTCTCATTCTCCTGTTACACTGCATTTTTCATTCTCCCTCTTTCCTTCTCTCTTTTTATCTCTCTCCCTTTCTTCCACCCTCTATGTTGCTCATACAGCAGGATCATATAATGTCCTGCAAAATGTGAAATAAGTGTTGTTGATACCAATAAATCTGAGCATTTAAGGAAGCATATCACATTACACCGAGACATTTTCAGATTTTCATAATTGTAATATTGTCATAATTTCAGTAATTCCGCCAACAGATTTTCAGTGGTCAAGATGACACATACTGGAGGTGGGTGGTTGCAGCATTTGGTACAAACTTCTGCGCAAAATAATGATTTCTGTATTCTTTTAGTAAGCAATCATTTCTAACATGCTGACTATGTTCTCTCTGAAGAACATGACATTAATCTAGTTGCCTATTCCAGTGTAGGGCATTTTCCTTTCACAAGGCAGGGACATTTAAGGACGACTCCTTTTGAATTCACTACACCTCCAGCTATTACCGTCTGTAGCTGATTCAAAGCAAGATAAAATTGAAGACTGGATAACATTGAATATTAAGAGATAAATTAAAGTTAAATTCTAAATTAAAGTCTAACTAGGGCTTCATCTCAGAGATTAACAACTAGATTAATAGAGTAGCTATCTAATGTAATGTGCACATACAGAAACTTTAAAACCCCTCTTCAGTTGCACATCCATAGTCTGAAACTGTTGTCATGTCTGCAATTTTCACAAAGCAAAACACACATGACTAAGACGTATCGGGGCCCAAAAAAACAGTGACGATGGGAGCACTTTAAAAGCTTTGTTTGGTGAAAAGACACCATAGACAATACCCTACTGTTGACTCATCTGTTTCACATACACACACACACACACACACACACATAGCCCTCATTCTAGAAAGGTTATGTATTGACTTTATCTGTATCTGAAATAGTGGAAATGCTATCACAAGGGATAGGTCAGGCAATATGATGGAAACAAATACGTGTGCGACTGTGTGTGTGTGTGTGTGTGTGTGTGTGTGTGTGTGTGTGTGTGTGTGTGTGTGTGTGTGTGTGTGTATGTCCCAGGGACATGACAACCTTGCAGGGCTTGTGAATGTCAATTCACAACTCAACAGCCATTAACATTCTCAGCAGCCATACTGTGTCACATTCACTGGGCTTCAAAAGTGGGGGTCTGTAATGTCCTAATATTTTTGGTATAGGAAGACATTGTGAATGTTGGTTGAATATTAGTATAATTGTTAGTTCAATAGTGATTGAATCTTGGTTTATTACTAATATTAAGTGTAGTAAATGCTGTCTGAGAGTATGTCACAATTTACTCTTAATTGTAAACATAATTGTCATAGCCATTTATGTGTCATGTTTACATGATTCAAGGTGCAAAGCAAAACATTGTGGAGAACATTGGAAGATATGAAGTTAATACAATTTCAAGATGCGTAGTATGGAACAGATAGCAGTGAGGCAGAGGTGTGAGAGAGTTTGCATGACAGGCAGTGTGGTTGTCTCACAGTTGCAAAGTATGCAAAGTCAGGGATGAATTGATATCCTTTTGGACAGATACTGTTATTTACAATCTATCTACCCACACAGTACAAAGCAGCCTGCCTGCGTGTGTGTGTGTGTGTGCGTGTGTGAATGTCCCCTCATACATGTGTTCTCCTGAGTTCACTCTGTACACATGGTATGATTATGTGCCCATACGACATGTTTAAACAGAAGCCATGTGTAAGTGAGTCCATGTGCCCAATCAGGAGTCCCTTTCCAGCCCCAGCTGAGAAGTGACTCCTGAGAGACACCCCTTGCTATATTCCTCCCATGTCCACATCTTACGTGGCTCCTTCCAGTCTGCACATTCCAGCCACAACTACACCAGCAGTTCATCCTGCCTGAGACTTGGTGACCCAAGCCAGGAGTGAGGCTTGGAACTGGGGCTTTGGCTGGAGCTGTGGCTTCTTGGTCTTGCGCTTTAATGCAGTGAGAGCTGGCTGGGCAAGTTCTCCTTGTCTAGCTCCTCCTTAGTCAGCCAAGCTCTCAGCCGGCAGCCCCTGTCCTCCCCCCTTTCTCTCTCTACAGCCGCTCCCTCTCATTCTCTTCTATCTCTCTGTATCCTAACAGCCATACAAGAGTAGGATACAAAGCTGCCCCCCTGTTTCCCAATGTTCCCCCTAGGGTCCTACCTCGAGTGGAGCCTTTTGCTGGCCAGATCCTGGTCCACACCGTTGGCAGCCGACTGAGCCATAGAACTGCTGCTAATCTGCCTGCCTCCTTGTCTGCTTCTTCCTGCTTTGAGCTCCCTTCAGAAATATTCCCTCCTCTCTTGCTGCTACCCACGTTTTCTTTCTTGTGCCGCTCAGCTGCCTATTTCTTTCTCTCTCCCTCTCTCCCTCTCTCCCCTTTCCTCATTCAGTTCAGCAATGGCAGCTGCTGAGGAAGTGAGGTATTGTGCAAATAAACCATAAAAAGACAACCCCTCCCCCGAAGTTACGTCACAGGCTGGAGGAGTAGCATATGTGTGTGAGAGCTTGTGAACATGAGTGCGTTAGTTTATGAGGCAAAAGGGGAAATTGTCTCTTTCACATGTGAAAACACATTCCCATGCACACAGATATACACTCTGTGTTTATTTCCTGTTTTTCTTATTAATAATCCTACAACTCTGAATATCTTTTTTGTTTTTAAGAACATTCTTCCACAGCCCTCTCTGTAATGCCTGTAATATTTAGAATACACTCAGATGCCCTGTCGTCACCATCCTCTCACCAATATTGCATGACTTTTTGCTTAGTTTTTTTGGTTAACCATTCAGTAACCTTTTAGATATAGGGGGTAAACCTGAGCCTCAAATACAAATATCTGTGTTACAGCCTCTTACCTTATAACCGAGTTATACATTTCTCACCAGACAGTAAAAGATGTTTTTGGAAAAGGTATAATTTTTGAAATATGTGGCATTTCCCTTGTAGAATGCTATGTTCTATCGCTAGTGTCCGTGCCAGTCCACTATAAAAACACAGCTCAGCTCCTTTCCAAACTTAAGTGATTCCAAAAAAACATGTATGGTGGATGAGTATATGCTAACAGAAAAATGCCAAGAAATTGTGAAATGCTACTAGGAACTTGTGGGGTTTTGTCAATTTAAGTGTGACTGGAAGTATAAGCAAATGTCCTGGCCGTATTAATAGACAGGAATATGGTTCCATGAGGGGAATATGCTCATTTGTCTGCTCAAGAGACCAACTTAAGTGGAGACTTTTTTTTTAACTTTCACATGCTGTGTTAGCACCCATACGCGGTTCTCCATATTATATGTCTGTTCCTCTTCTTCTGAGAGTGAAAGTCTTCTGTATCATACCAGGTATTGTCATTTTCTTTATATACTGGAGAAATTGGCTATACTGTGCAGTACCATTTTTGTGTCCTTGTGTGACCTGGTGTGAGTTATAAACCATGGCACACCTTGCCATCTTGCCATCTTGCTAAAAACCAAAAACATCTTTTACCCTACCTGTCCTGCCTTAATCATTCTCAGTTGTGGCTCCCTCAAAGACATGGTTAACAGAGGAATCAACAACTCTTTCTGACAGCAACAACAATGTTGTTCATTATTGTAGGAAATATAGAATTGGTGGAGTCTTCAGTACATTGACAGAAAATACATATCTGATTCTATTGATGCTGGATCATTAGGGGTTCAAGCCTGTCTACCCAATTATTTTTTCCCTTCTTCTTCTTCTACTTATTTTTCTTTCATTTCTCAAATGGCCATGAGATGGTAAATGATAGACACATGAAATTTGTCAGAATGATAGACAAATGCTTCACAAGAAATATGCCCCCAGTTGGCCAGATGAGGACGCTATAACTAAAGGTCCAATTTTAAAGCTTTGAAAGGCCGTAACTCCTATAGTGTTGGTCCAATTGATGCAAAACCTCTGCATATACTGTACATATCCTTGCTCTATTTGCCTCAAGGACCAGTCAAGTCCACCATGTTGGATATTTTGCTAATTTGCATTTTTTGCAAAACAATTTGTTTCCCTGAGGCTTTTTAAATGTTTGACCTTTCAACACCAAATTTGATTTATATGCAAAGGGGACCTTGATACAAAAATGTTATATAAACGGGCCTGGATAAACAATGTGTCCATCATTAACCAATTAACAAAGGGTGTGACCAAACACAAAAGTGGCTATAATTCACAGACCTTTTGTTCAATCATCACCAAACGTGTTGTATATGTTCAGTAGAGATGCCCAAAAAGGCCAGCAAAATTATTTCATGCTTTAGATTCAATTATTAGTCAGAATATGAAGTTTGGTTATGATTAGCAGATGTGGGCATGGTCTAGGATAATTTCGGTGTGGCATATCACATAATGGCATATAACCCATGTCTTACAATTGCTGCAATTGCGTGTCATCACCGCTAGATGTCAGTGTTTCTATGTGGTTTGTTGTGAATAGAACAGGTCTTTCCTGGCCCATCATTTCTCTGAGGGTCCTCGGTCGTGGAGCTATCAGTTTTGTGGACAGATATGGGGATCCCCCCTTGTGTGGGGGGTACCTGTTGATAGATGTCTATTTTTCCTGAAGCAATGTGGTTACTGGATAGCGGATTAATGAAGTAGGAGAAAAGTGGAAAATATCCATTGGGTTAGTCTTTGTACTTTGTGCCACAGGAACTCCACTTTTCCTGACCATTTCCCCGCAATGGGGTTGATGCTATGGGTGGTATCCATCATCTTTTGCAGATTGAAGCTCCATCAAGAGGTGGAGTTGGTGTTGATGCTGATTATTGTGTCATGTAATGTCATGTCTTGTGCAGTGTTGTCACACGTCAACGTTTTACTGCACCTGAATTTCCCCATAATAAGGTTTATAGACAGAGCCCGTGAAGATTTTGGGCTATCAAATTTCTTGTAGAGTGCACATTCAGTTATTTATGGTGAGGCATAGCTCTCATTGAGCCAACACTAGGCGTTCCTGACAGCTGCATCTGGCTCACTGCAGTGGACCCCAGGTGATCGCCTAGGCAATTGGCCAAATTTTTCCACCTGGCTGACAGGGCGCTTTGGCACACATCTTGCAGACAGGCCCTTTGACGAGTAGATTTCTTGTACTTTTTTGACTGTGACCATCTGTTTACTCACTGCATATGGTCACTCGTTTAATAATGGTATATTTGTTTACTGATGCCTACATTTGGTTAAAAATTTCCATTTTCCAAGTCAAGTTCATTATATGCTCAAAAGATTAAAGCCTAATCTGAATTTCCATTTTCCAGTGTAAATTCATTATTTGTTCAAAACATTACAGCCTAAACCAAATAACGACCATTAGTTTCCTGCGGGCATGGAATTCATTATTTGTTTAAATAGAATGTGAACTGTGCACAAAGTGCATGTTTTCAGCTCTAATCCAATAGTATAAATAAATTGTCTGTTACCAAAACAAATTTTAAACTCTGCCATGTGGATTTAGTTTCTCACGTAATCAACCACATGAAGTTAATAGTACCAAAATATTGTCCCTCATAATGCATAGTATGGGCTTGATCGTCAACATGTTAGTTAGACACAAAAAGCTATCCTGTTCTCTTGCTCTGACATCTATTCCACAATACCACTGTTGTTGAAACTAATTTCATATCAGCTCTGAACTAGTGTGGTGAATTAGATTCACTTCACCACTGCAGTGTCTGCAGTACTTCAGATTAACCATAAGAGTGCAGTATTAGACCAGCCAACAACAAAACTAAAGGATTAAGATTTGTTGAAATGAGGGAAATGAGAGATAAAATAAAATAAAATCAGAATAAGCTGTCTGCTATGTAAGCTCAAGTGTTTAAAAAGATGCCAGTGTGATGACACAGTGTGTTCCTGTGTGGTGGATAAAGCATGCCAGTAAACTGCAAAGGTTATTGATGCCTTCCAAATCACATTGCTAAAAATCACCTTGGATAAAATAAATTAGTCTGCAGAAACAGTACATACTCAATCATGCACCGTCAATGTAGGGACCATATGCGTTCAATTCTTTTCACCATTGTCTTCTTATCTACTGTCACTCTCATGGTGCATCTTTCACCCTATTTTACACCACACATGTACAATCATCTAACACACTCATGCTCACACAGACACTACTACTACACTAGTAATTTCATAATAAACACATATTTTGTGTATCATCTTACATCCAAAGACTGAGTTTACATACACAACATACAGATTCTATAAAAAGACATCGGATCATCATTTGTCAGATGCAGGTCTTCTGTGATTTCTATAATTTGATAGAAAGCATGTGACATAAGACACAGCATGTTTATTCTGGGGTGGGAGGTAATTCTTTATATATTATCTCTATTTGATAAAATTAGGATATGTAGCTCAATTAGGAAATTAGTCTAGGGGGCAAAGGGCTGGGTACTAATGTCCAGTGTAAGTTTATTTGGTTTTGAGAGATATTATGATTGAGATATTATTATTATTTGTGTGATATTATATTCTTGCAATAGAAACCACTTATTTTAATGAGATATATTCCCGCTCCATTTCCTGATTCAGCTTAAGAAGCTCCTCGAGATACCTATTTCATTACTCTTAAATTCTGTTTTCCTCTCAAATAAGCCAAAAACAGTCTGTTTTCCACTAGTCCTTTGCTTTACATTTTTATGCTTTTTCCTTAATCCTCAAGCCATATATCAGTTGGATCTTCTCTATGGCTCGTACTAGGAACAGCTCATTACAGACAGCAAGGAACAACTAAAGCAAAATGAGATTGGTATAAGCTGATTTAGATTTAAACTGGGAAAGTCAAATTTGTTTCTATTTTGTGTGGCAGCCCATTCCACGAAAACAGACCATCTGCCTACATCTATTAGCTTCCCTTTAATACATTTTTATTGTTTTCTCTCCCCTACAGACAGGGCTCTGTGTACTGAGGTCGGTATGTACTGAATAAGCATTTCCCTCACTTCATTTGTATACCTTTTACTGTATGTATATTTCCTCATGTTTATGTTCATGGGCAATGACTGATAAATGTATATCTTGAATCCATGACAAATGCAAGTATGCCCTGCATGCCATATAATATGAATAAAGAACTACAGCTGCAATGTACTTCCATTTCCATAACATAAATATTTTTGTTGTTACTGAAAAATGAAGGGTTGAACAGGTTGTTATAATATTTTATAGAAAATGTTTTGTTTATTGTAGGTATCTTTTTATTATGTATATTTGTACAAATAAAATGTCTGGCATTGTGTATTAATAATTCACAAGTAAATTAAGTAAATTAAATTATTATAATTGCAATTATTGCTGCTATTATTAAGCCTTTGAAATAAAACAGATCTTTGTAATAAACCATTTGACCCTGTTTGGTCAAATTTACAGCAACTGCAAAAATGGAAGGAAGCCTCGGCTGTTAAACTACTTTTTTCTCAGGTTCTCTCTAATAGGTGTTAATTGCAAATATGCATTGCAAATAGGAATAATTTGGAGCAAATACTTTTATTGTATGTAGGTGTGCACTTCAAAACGTGCAGACTGCTAAATATCACAGGCTTGGTGTAACATATCATATGAGCTATGGTATACACCTAGATTAGGCCTGTTTAACACCACTTGACCCCTCATGTGAAGCAGTCAGGATTACTTTTTAATACCAAATCTCTGGCCCCATCTATTAATCACTGATTTCTTTCAGTGGGATTTATAGTCTTCTCTATTCTCTAGAGACATGCTTGTCTTTACTTTTCAACTTTATATTGATTTTCAATAAATGTTTCCACACAGTGGAGGCAAGCCCTGAAAGCCATTATGAAGACAAAAACATCAGAAAGTTGCTTTTAACTAATGATCGCAAACTAATGATCACAAAGGATTGTGTTGAATCAGCACCATTGTCAAAAGAGCTAAAATATTGGTCAATTGAAATTCACAGGGTGTCCTGATGGTTCATTTTGCATATACCATATAACTGCAAGAAAATGGGACTTGGGCTTCATTATTTTAGTGGTCAAAACACATATTATGGGTATGCTGCCTGTGTACCAGGACCACACGACAATCCTTTATCTGTCCTTGGCCTCAACGATGGACCTTCTGGACAGGCAATCAAGCACTTTATATGGGGCCCTTTCCAGCAGCTTCACTTTTCTAGTAGAGTGATATGTAGAACAGTTGGTCTCAGAGAGCTGAGGGCAGCAGGCCTGTGTGAGTAGCTGAAGTATACTAGCTTCGTATGTGGCTCCATTTTCTGTGCCGTTTGGCACTAATAAGAAAGTGATCTCTCAGCAAACCTAAATGATACCATGGGGCTTGGGAGGGAAAAACCAATTTGCATAATGGAAAAGTCAGACCTAATCTTTTCCAGAGCTTGGCCTGGGAGCTTCGAGAGAAGATGAACGGAGGGAGAGAAGGGGAAAGGCGATGGATGAGCCTTTAAATCTGCTGTATTGTTGCCACTGCTCTTCAGTGTGTCTGAAGGATCCAACTGGAGCTGAAGTCTCTTAGCCCTACCATTAAACCTCTTTAAATGCTTGCTCTGCTGCAGCAATCCGCAAGACAATGCTTTGGCCTCCACCAATCTCTTTAGTATAATGGCAAGTTTGCCTCAACTCAGGTTTACTTCAATTTCCCATAATGCTTTTTCACCCATTTGGTAAGCTAGTCAGAGCTTAGCTCTTGTGCAGGGACACATGAAGCTCAAATGCACTGGGAAGAATTCCAAACAACCCAACTGTCTCACTGTAACTCAATGTAAATCATGTTATGATGTTATCATTTGTCTATTTTTCATACTTTGAACAGTTAAGAACAGTTAAGATCCGTTTTCCCAAGGGGTATATGAATAGTGCATGGGAGACTGCTCTACAACTTGAAGGCATGTGATCAGGCCCCATGACAGCAACCATCTGCCCTGCTGAAGGATCCTTGCGCAAGACACTGAATCCCTACCAGGGAAACTGTCTATATGACCCGGCACTCTGACCTTCCTGTGGAGGGGACACATTAATGTGAATCCCCCTCTAAACAGGGATTAATGGAGTATTATAGAAGTGGGAAAAAATGAAAGAAAGGGTCAAAGGGAAAAAAAGTGTGGATGGTTTACACGTGGATGTCAAGTGAATTTAGACTTAGACTCCTCAAAATCTATCATCACATTAATAAATCATTATAAAAAATAGAAAAAATGCTTAACTATTTTTCTCTCTCTAACTTGCTCACTGCATAATAGGTGGGAATAATGGAAATGAACAAACACTTTTTTTATATACTATCTTACTGTTACTTACTGTATACCTCAAGTGTTTGTCATTGTAGGTCAATATATAGGTAATAGATGGGTTTTCTCCTCACTACCAAAGGGGGGCAGTGTTGTTTATTCCTCTATGGCATAGGCTTTCTCAAGGTGGTGCTTTTGCTGTCACAATTGTTTAGCTGAAGATTATTACAGCATACAGATATTAAGGCCATGCCTGCATAGCTTTAGTGTTTTGAGTTGCATCATGTAGTCTATATTAAGTAATAAAATTAAACACAACACCACCAACACCACAAAAGATGATTTTAGAGATGTATTGAAGTTGTTCATGTGCAGTTTTTGTCTAGCCATTGGGCTGAAATTGTTATGATGCTGAAAATACTGACGTGCACTTGTCTGTAAGTGTTTATATATATATATGTAGTGTTAAAGAACCATTTTATTTTAACTACAAAGTTTAGATGCAAGGGATTGTTTCAGGTGACGTATTTGTATGTGTGTGTGTGTGTATGTGTGTGTGTGTGTGTCTATGTATGGACCGCTTGGCCTGTATTTCATTAACAAATAGTGATCAAACACTGTCCTAGGCTGACATGTTTTTAATTACACCTGTCATCAAGGTTGCCACTCTCAAACACTACTTTGAGATAGTCCTAGTCACAAAGTCCAACCACCCCCCACCCCAATTCTACTTCCACCCAAGTATTTTGAGGTTGGCAGTAAACAATAAATACCTCCACAGATGTTTGGCCTAGGTCAATACTCAGCCATGTATCAAATGAATATCAAAATGAAAACACAAAATGGATAATGCGAATGTCACTTGGTGATCTGTGCAAGCTGACAAGTGGCTGGAAATGACATATGGGGATGAGATTTAGGAAATTATTGATTTGTGTTCACAGCTTATACTCAGTCCTTCCTGTCTTATTTTAAACAGGGTGTTATCTCCATCGGGCCCTTGTGCACTCATAGAAAGTTCACCTCTAATCTGGGGAACCTGGAAGAAATGCTAAAGTGGAGCTGGTCTGTTTACCCTCCCACTGGACCAGTCAAACAGTGGAAGCTGACTGCTGTAAGACAGAAAAGGTGGCCTTAAAAGGTTGGCGAAGGAGCGGGGCAGGACAAAGTGTGTGTGTACTCTGCTATACATTGTACAAGGAGTGCAAGAGAGGGGCCAGGGAACCAGGTGTGTGTGTGCGTGTGCATCGTGTGCGTGTGCGTGTGTGTGTGTGTGTGTGTGTGTTTGTGTGTGTGTGTGTGTCTGTCTGTCTGGCAGCATGATAATACTGAGCTGTGTGAAGCCGCTTGCCTCTCTGTTGTGGCTCCTTGTTCTTGGCCTACTTTGGAAGAGGT